>JAWPHD010002959.1:0-233861 GCA_037043455.1 Cyrtodaria siliqua
GGTAGAATGGTCCTCATTCAAGTTAAATTTAAATTACAAATAATATAAAAATGAAAAAGCAAATGGCAATGTTTATCGGATCACTCATCTCCACAATTCTAAGTGAATTGCCTTTTCATTGTTTTTACTTGATTGTCATAACAAAACATAATGACAATTTCAACTGTTTATACAATATTTCTGCATCTTCCCATTTTATAAAATCTGTATTGTCCTTCAAACAAATAGCTCCTCTTTTTATTGTTTTCCCTGGTTTAATTATCCAGTAACAGAAGCACTTGTGATCAAGTTATCGCAGTCAATCTTTTTTTTCATTTTTCAATAACCTTAAACACACAGCAAGCACAACTGTTCTCTTTCACTGAGAAATACTGGAATCTCTATTAGTTTTTCTACATTTCTATCCAAGGAACAGCCTCTCGCCAGTTTATCAGGTTAGAGCTTCCCTCTCTCCAGTGTATCAAGTTAGAGCCTCCCCCTCCAGTTTTTTCCGCCTCATGGTCGTGAGCTTCTGTATCCATCTGTCCAACTTTTCTTCAGGGTCCCCGTACAACTACAATCAGAAATAAACATTGATTCTAGTTGTTTTAAGGGGACACAGTCATGACAATTACAAATTGTTTTAAATTGTGTTTAACAGCTAATTCACACATTAGATGTTACTTGAAGGCGTCCCAGAGTGGGTCAGGATACATAGATATCCAGGGTCCGGTTTTATGAAACAACTTACGACAGTTTGGATCGTAAGTTGATTTCTTAAATTCTTTACTTTGATTTACAATTCACAAATGAACGCAATTTCATTTCATTTCGTTGACCTTTGATATTTCTGCACATAATGCTCACATACTAGTCTGCATTGAATGCTTAGGTGCAAAAGTGTGAACAGTTTTAAAATGTGAGACTTATCGTAAGATGTTTAATAAAACGGGGCCCAGGTACCTTGCCCTATCCTTACTACTGAACAGACTCCTATGGTTATTTAACCCTTAGCCAAGGCACTGCTTCATGGCGAGCGTCGGTTTAAGTAAATAAAATGGTTAATTGTGTAATACCTTATAACATAAGGATTTTCTAAACTCAACTCAGCTGCTCCGTTCTAAGGGTCACACAAAAAACGCAACCCACTACTATTCACATACAAACTTTGCGATCATCACATAGAAAAAAAACAATTCAACTAACTATTTAAGCATAACTATTTGAAATCGAAATGGGGAGACTCCCGACCCTAGCCTGGTCATTTTGCGTAATCCCCTCTTGAAATTAAAATTGCCTCGAACGTCAATGACTGACGTAATCATTATTGAAAATTGTCATAATGGTGACATACTATAACGTCTACAGTACAGTAGGTACTTGACTTTGTCTACAAAGAACAAAAAAGGTTTACGTTTGTGCTTTTACGTAAAAGAAAGGATATTTCAATAACCGCCTTTTGTTTCGCAAAACATAATTTAAGGATAAAAAGGTAGGCGAATAATTATTATTTCATATAACTATTGTTTCAGGTGAATTTTATTATTCATTAGTGTAATTGAGACTTAAATGGCGCAGTAGGTTTATTAAATCAAATTTGAACAACAAACATTGAATCTCATGGTCAGGTCTTAGCCAGCTTTCTTAGTCCTTTTGTCACGTTGTATTTTCAATGAAATTTGACTGCTTCCAAGTAAAAATCACCGCAAGACAATTTTTTTTTAATAATAGAAAGATCTACTGTACTAATAACAAACAAAAAATAGATCTAGTAAAACTTCTAGTCTAGATCTAGTCTTAACTTACATATTGACGCAGTCACTTTTATTTAAAAATAATCAAGCATTAAATCGTTGATTTTGTTGTTGTTGAACAGTGGCAAACGTCGTTTTTAAAAGTAAATAGCCTAGAGAGATTAAATAATATGTGCAATACTCATACTGTTATGCCTTACTGAGTACATTAGTGGGGTTTTCTGAACTCAATGCAAAATCAAAACATCTGCTCAAGTGCTTCTACATCAAAATTGATACATATTTTGGATTGTTTTTACATTTGTTGGTGTTTCTAAATGAATCATTTTAACTTATACTTCACTGCAATCAAAGACTGGTTATAGTTTTGCCCTTCACAAAGGTAGGTAGTACCTAGATCATATTACTGTGAGTGTAATGCCAGTGATGGTCCTTGCTTGGAAAATAAAAGTTATTCTATTCTATTGTATTTTAAGCCAGAGAACCAGGCTATTATATTCTGTCTTTATTTAAATAATAAATATTGACGCATTCACTTTTATTTAAGCGTAATCAAGCATTAAATCGTGGATTTTGTTGTCTTTGAAAAAATTAGATGGTAAAAAAATAAATTAAATAAATATGTTGAATTGAATGGACTGAGCCTGTGAAAACACTGATTAGAAAAGAAGACAAGAGAATCGAAAACAAACTATCCTAATCTAGATGTATGTTATATTCAATACACAAGACCTCGCTTCGCTAGGTAAAATTAGCTGTATAACTATAACGTCGCTTCGCTCGATGTAATCTCGGTGTAATTAGCTTTATTTTCTTGTGAATAACACCTCACTTCGCTCGGCGTTCATGTGAGATTATGATGACATTATAGAAATACGATTCACTGTGTACCGTTTCACACAATGCAACTTTACGGGCAGGTAACTCTAGCTGGTTGACGAAGATTTTTATTGCCTTAGTATGGCAATTTTTTTTACATGATTTCAGAAAATCAACAACGCGTTAACCTTAAGGTGAGCTTACGCTCGCAGTGAATGTATAATGGACTGTCCTTTCCTTAAATTTAGAGCATACCATTTATGTTACAAAGGGGTGTTTTGGAGTTACTCGCAAGCTGATCTGTGTATACAATGGACACAAAGGCTATTATAGTCGTCCATAGCAGGCTAAGGGTTAATGTGTACAGAGAACTGACTCCAATACACGGGACTGCCCAGAGAACTGACTCCAATACACGGGACTGCCAAGAGAACTGACTCCAATGCACGGGACTGCCCAGAGAACTGACTCCAATACACGGGACTGCCCAGAGAACTGACTCCAATACATGGCACTGCCCAGTTTATGTCACCATCAGATAGAGAACTGACTCCAATACACGGGACTGCCCAGTTTATGTCACCATCTGATAGAGGTAGCTAAGGGAATTGTGTTGCTTAAAGATGCACCGAAGAACTAGTAGGGTGTTCCACGGAACACTTGTGTCGCTTGCCATGCTATTACTTGTGAAGTTTCATGAACATCAGTCAAATACTTTTCAAATTATGGCCAGTTATGAGCTTGGTTAAAGTTATATGAAAAGTGGGGCTGAAATCAAAGTCAGAGTTATGGGACATGTGTAACATCATTACCTGAGGTAAGATGAAGATGTGTGTGAAGTTTCATGAACATAGATCAAAAACTTTTCAAGTTATGGCCAAGGTTAGGTTGCAGGTTAAAGTGTGACGGACAACAGACAATGACGGATGGACAACACGCAAAGTGGTCCCTAGGTGTCTGCCATGCTACGCAGACGACACAAGAAAAACGAAATTGATAAATACAATAAACACAATAAGCTCCACCGACAGATGCTACTGCGGCACTTAGAAGGAACTCTTCAATATGAAATCCTCACTTACACTTGAATGTGCGAGTTCGTCCGTGTCAACGTTGATAATGACGGGTTTACGCTGCAATGTGTCCAACCTCAGCTCCCCGGCAGTGCCAAACAGAAACTCCTCTTTGTTGTTAGACTTGTCCTCCTTCTTCTCCTGAAGGGAATAATTTACAAGATTTTGAATTTCCTGAAGGGAATCATTTACAAGATTATGAATTACCTGAAGGGAATAAATAACAAGATTATGAATTTCCTGCAGGGAATAATTTACAAGATCATGAATTTCCTGAAGGAAATAACGTACAAGATTTTTAATTAACTTGTGCCTATTTACACATAGTCAAATCTGTGTTAACAAACACACCCTGCTGGAAGTTTAACCACTGATAGTACTGATTTGTTTGTTTCTTGTTTACCGGTAATGTCATTTTTCAGCATGTTTTACGCTATGTATGACGGTCGATTTTTTTGTGTTGGAGGCATACCATCCACTAATTTCTGGGTACAACCAGTACTTTACACCTTCCGCCATCCGTAAGAATCGACACTTGCTCACAAGTTAGCACTGATCAAATATTCCATGTGATATAGGAATTGAGGAGTTGGCCACACAAGGTATGTACATGAGCATCATGTGAATTTGAGAGACTACCAGGTAAGTTGAAAAAGGGTAATAAATAAATAAATAAATCATCTAGAAATAAAGAAACCATACATATTTTTCTTTATGTGCGTCCTCATACCATGCAACACTCCATTTAGACATAAATGAGAAATTAGGAAAATTATCAAATCACATTTATTTTCATATTAAAGAGTTAGTCACAAAATTGGTAAGACAAATGGAGAGACTTCATCTGTCTTGGCAAAGTTTGCGTTTTAACTCTTTAAATAAAAGCAGCATGTCGCTACTAAAGAAGTTACTTAGTAATACACACTTAAAGAAACTAACCCGCCAAATAACGGCAAAATTACCCTACACACCCATTTATCTAAACTCTATCCAGGTGTCCAGGCCATATAATAATGTATATGTGCTGATTAAAAGTATAGTTTTATTTACGAGTTCCTAAAATGTGATTGAATATGCGTAAAATCGAATTATGAGTTGGTAACTCTCAATTCGACGCTCTAGTTTGGCGATTTGGCCTGGCTGGGTCTATAGAGTTTGGATTCTCGAAATATGTAAGTTATATATATACCTCGTCGTCAGTAGGTTAAGAAACAGTGTACATATGATGTAACATTTGGCTGTTGTTGGCAGATAGCTACTTTGATTTATTTTTGTAACTGATATAAAGCGGGGTTTGATGTCCAATGGACACATATTCTAGATGATATTATTGAAAGAAAGATAATACATTATGTCGCAAAATCACAAGAGGCCAGTTAGGAATAACAATCTAAAATGTATAGCAGTGCCAAATACAAGAACAAAACTGGTCTCAAAACGGACTTACTGATAACTTTGACTAATCTATTGAATCTTAGAGGCCTACTTACCCATCTATGACGTTGGAAAGTTGCTGCAGAGAAGGTGGCGCCCTCTATATCCTGTACAGCCTGACTGAATGCCATCTGGTCCTGTAAACTCATGGACTGGCTCCTACTTCCCTCCCCCTTCAGCTTCTCATCCGCTGCAGCTGTAAGACAGTATGTAGAGGGCCTCCAGGTAGATTGGTATTTATAAGTATACGGACAAGTAAAAATTAGGACATTCAGCAGGGTTTGAACTCAGAAAAAATTGCATGTGATACAGGAGCTCTACTGATATCGCCATAAAAGCTAGCTCTGTGACTAGACAGTAGTAACGTGCTTATAAACCTATTATTTATATTTATCACACTTACGGTGTGGGAGTGGAATAACACCATTCTATATTTTCGATATACCACTAGTTATATAAGTATGCAAATGAGCCTAGTACGCTCTGTCAAAACAAATCGATAATGACTATGATCCAATTCCCACGGTTAATGTCGGTTTCGCATGTTAAAGTGACAGGCAAAATGCAATAAAAGTCGATATGTGAGTTATGTAAAAAATAGAATCTAACATTCGTTCTCATTCATTATTGAATTTATTAAACTTGTTAGCAAAAATTATATAATGCTCGGCAAGAGCCTCACATTATATCATTTTGCCAACTCGTTTAATAAATTCAATAATGAACAAGTACTCATGTAAGATCCTTTATATATACCGTATTCACTGTTTGTTTTGGGACAAGATAACCTCCAACTGAGTCCTACTACATAATATGAGGGGTTACACAGCAAATTGTACAAAATTTGTGAATCAAATATTGTTTAAACTAAAGATTTAATTTTGTACTTAATGACCTATGTGTTTGAGATTTACCAACTATATTTGAGATAAGATCTTCCCATATATAGCAATGTTTACTCTGTGTGAAGTTAATATGTGCCCTTTCTGGGGCTGAAACAAGCTACACGGTTTAGTAAATACTTAAACAGCATAAACTGACCATATTTAACTTGCAGTCAACTTGTGACAGATGTCTGTTGTTCGACAGAATTTAGAGATTGATGTGATTTTAAACTATACCTGCTGCTTTTAGAGCCATCTGCATGCGTATCTTGGCCTTCTCCGCAGGTGTCTAAAAAATAAATAACATCGTTATCAATCTCTGTGAAATAATAGAAATACATGATCAGTAAGTTGTGTCGGACAAAAATCAATGTAGGACCATTTTATCAATGTAATTAAACATAATTAATGTGTAATGTAACCAATGTTGTTGGATATTTCTTTAAACATGTGCTTTTATTTTTAACATTTTATTTGCAAATGGACTGCACATGCATCAATATACATATGGATGCATTTCAGACTACCTGCTCCTATAATAAACATTTTTTTAATTAATGGAATGGTTATAACTTCCTTACAGGTAACAGCATTAAAATTCAAACTAGAGCAAACTCCATGGCATCATCCCAATAACTGACTTTTGCCCTCTCAGGGTCCTAGAGGTGATAAAAACCAGCTTCACTTATTTCAAAGACCTTCAATTTGAAACCCATGATAATATGGTTTGATGATGTACTGTTTTGTGACATACATGTGCCTCTGGGGTCCCATGGGTCTCCGAAGGATTGAAAACCACCTTAACTTAAAGGGACACTGTCCGTAACTTTTAGCTCATTAAACACACAATAATTATGTTCACAAACATTACACACTAAACATTATTGAATATTTACTAATTAAAAGCAAGATTGTTTAACGGAATTCAATCGCGGTACAAAAAAAAAGAAAATCTGCTTCGTGCGTTTGAACTCACAGCCCAAACTAAAATTACCTTTTCTTTACACTCAGTAATAATAGTGTGCTTGAACGCAAAGTGGTCTACCTCACTCCCGACTGAGCTAAGCGGGCTATACATATTTCGCAATACATACTATGTTCAAAACCTAATGCGCTAATGGCAGTCACGTGATCGCAAAAAAAGGTAAATATTGTGGGTCCCACTTTATTTCATATAATAATTAAAACCTTTTTTTTTCAAACTCACAAATGTATTCCTACATACTTCTTAGGGTCTATCCTCATGTTTTCATGTATACATTTCACTGAATAAAAGTCAGACAGTTATTTGGTTATGCTCAATATCTGTTTACTTACGGACAGTGTCCCTTTAACTCAAAGAATTTCAATTTTAATATGGTTACCCATGATGACACAGTTAAATAACATCCCATTATTTTACCCTTGTGACCATTGCTATATAGCCAGAGATGTCTCAGAAGGATTGTAAACCATCTTAATGTAAAATACCCTCAACAACCTTTTACCCCTGTGACCCCCAGCCCTGGGACCATGCAGCCTGTACTACCCCTGTGACCCCCAGCCCTGGGACCCTGCAGCCTGTACTACCCCTGTGACCCCCAAGCCATGGGACCCTGCAGCCTGTACTACCCCTGTGACCCCAAGCCCTAGGACCCTGCAGCCTGTACTACCCCTGTGACCCCCAGCCCTAGGACCCTGCAGCCTGTACTACCCCTGTGACCCCCAGCCCTGGGACCCTGCAGCCTGTACTACCCCTGTGACCCCCAGCTCTGGGACCCTGCAGCCTGTACTACCCCTGTGACCCCCAGCCCTGGGACCCTGCAGCCTGTACTACCCCTGTGACTTACAGCCCTGGGACCCTGCAGTCTGTACTACCCCTGTGACCCCCAGCCCTTGGACCCTGCAGCCTGTACTACCCCTGTGACCCCCAGCCCTGGGACCCTGCAGCCTGTACTACCCCTGTGACCCCCAGCCTTGGGACCCTGCAGCCTGTACTACCCCTGTGACCCCCAGCCCTGGGACCCTGCAGCCTGTACTACCCCTGTGACCCCCAGCCCTGGGACCCTGCAGCCTGTACTAAACTGTTAACGAAAATATGTTAGTACATAGCAGTAAGAGCATTTTTAATCCGCATTTTTGACCTTTGACCCAATTTCAACTTAGATGTTATAAACATTAATCAACATTAATAGTATATCATTTTTTAGCCTAACTTATATCACAACATACTTGATTTAACTTTATTATTTATTTAAGGGTTACAAACGTCTTCATTAAGATATCCTAAAAATGAACAAAACTTGTTTTTCAGCAATAAGAATTAATGTTCAGTAATACAAGTATGCAGTAATAATACTTACCATATCTGAAAATCCTGGAATATTAGCACAGGGGTCACTGAAAATAAAATGGTTGATTTAAAATGTCATAAGTTACAAATTTCCGAGATGTTGAGATACATGTATTAGTATGTGAAAATAAAGATGTTTACTTGGACTTTATCCTCAGTCTCTATACGAAAAATCTAAATATAAGACCATATTATCTAAATTACATGTTTCACAGCTCCAAAGGAGATACATAGCTGTACACAAATATTAAGCTTTTAATATAATTATCACTACAAGTTTTATAAAGGGCTAAAGTCAGTTGAGCATCAGCGATAAGCACCAAGTTTACCCTCTACCAGAACGTGAAGGTGTTTTATTTTATTGATTGGTCAAATTATTTTGACGATGTCATGTGAAAGTTATGAATTGCCTATATGAAATATTTTGAATATTGCATGAATTGCTCAATGCAAAGTAAAACGAGACAAATATATGTATATAATAAATGAGACAAATATATGTATATAATAAATGAGACAAATATATGTATATAACAAACGAGACAAATAAATGTATATAACAAACGAGACAAATAAATGTATATAACAAACGAGACAAATAAATGTATATAACAAACGAGACAAATATATGTATATAATAAACGAGACAAATATATGTATATAACAAACGAGACAAATAAATGTATATAACAAACGAGACAAATAAATGTATATAACAAACGAGACAAATAAATGTATATAACAAACGAGACAAATAAATGTATATAACAAACGAGACAAATAAATGTATATAACAAACGAGACAAATAAATGTATATAACAAACGAGACAAATATATGTATATAACAAACGAGACAAATATGTATATAACAAACGAGACAAATAAATGTATATAACAAACGAGACAAATAAATGTATATAATAAACGAGACAAATATATGTATTTAACAAACGAGACAAATAAATGTACATAATAAATGAGACAAATATATGTATATAATAAACGAGACAAATATGTATATAACAAACGAGACAAATAAATGTATATAACAAATGAGACAAATAAATGTACATAATAAATGAGACAAATATATGTATATAATAAACGAGACAAATATGTATATAATAAACGAGACAAATATATGTATATAATAAACGAGACAAATAAATGTATATAACAAACGAGACAAATAAATGTATATAACAAATGAGACTAATATATGTATATAATAAACGAGACAAATATGTATATAATAAACGAGACAAATATATGTATATAATAAACGAGACAAATATATGTATATAATAAACGAGACAAATATATGTATATAACAAACGAGACAAATATGTATATAATAAACGAGACAAATATATGTATATAATAAACGAGACAAATATATGTATATAATAAACGAGACAAATATATGTATATAACAAATGAGACAAATAAATGTATATAATAAACGAGACAAATATATGTATATAATAAACGAGACAAATATGTATATAATAAACGAGACAAATATATGTATATAATAAACGAGACAAATATATGTATATAATAAACGAGACAAATATATGTATATAATAAATGAGACAAATATATAATAAACGAGACAAATAAATGTATATAATAAATGAGACAAATATATGTATATAATAAACGAGACAAATAAATGTATATAATAAACGAGACAAATAAATGAATATAATAAACGAGACAAATAAATGTATATAATAAACGAGACAAATATATGTATATAACAAATGAGACAAATATATGTATATAATAAATGAGACAAATAAATGTATATAATAAATGAGACAAATATATAATAAACGAGACAAATATATGTATATAATAAATGAGACAAATATATGTATATAACAAATGAGACAAATATATGTATATAATAAATGAGACAAATATATAATAAACAAGACAAATATATGTATATAATAAACAAGACAAATATATGTATATAATAAACGAGGCAAATATATGTATATAATAACACAATTTATACACACTAGATGTTTAATCTAATAATTATATACCACATGTATGTGTTGTGATACCACATGTTGTGATACCACATGTGTGGTGGTATTCATAATTTATAATAATCTTACTCTCTTTCTAGTGATGATCTCTTCTTTTTGTCTTTCCTACTTGGACTGTATGACCTTGACCTCCTTGAAGAAGATCTCTCATATGACCTTGACCTTCTTGTCGATGATCTTTCGAATGACTTTGACCTGCCACAGTTGCAAAGACAGTGATAATTGTTAAAACTTTCATGAGAAATCAATTACTGAGCATCATACAACTGACGATCAATGGCTGCCAAGTAACCATGCAGTTTAGTTGTCATACAAGCTGCATTTATCACACAACAGGGCTTTCCCCAGCCATTTAAGGCGTGGCGGTGCCGCAATGCCTTCAAATCAGAAAGTGATTTACCGCCACGCCTTAATGTAGCCGCGCTTTAAATCAGTTGCCGCAATCAACATTTCCCTTAGGCCTTACTAAACAGCTGATTACCTGGCTGTGTGTGTAACATCAAGCCATGTAGCACTACGGGGTCGTCTGCCTGGCCATGCTTGGTACATTTAATAACAAGGTCCGGACTTCGCGTTGTGATTTCCATAAATTATTGGTACATATAATACAGTCTGAATAATTACACATTCATAATGAACATCCTGTTATATATATACATATATCCGTTTCGTATAGTTGTTTTTCAGTACTTCCATTTGTTAACTATTTAAATAGTCCCTATTATTAAATGTCTTAGGTTCACAAGGTATAATAGTATTTAGAAACTTTCAAATGTCCAAATCCTTAAATTATTATGTAACGCTGAACAACTGCCCTACTATATTAGCTTCCATAGTATAGTTTAATTTATCCCACATCCTGTCTTAGACTGCGGGGATCCGCCTTGTGGATACAAGACCGACTGACTATTGAAACTGACTCTCCACTCTTTAACCACCTACTCTCTACTCTCCTCTCTCGAATCCGCTAGACTTTCTGTGCGATCAGTATTATACTAGAAGATTACCCAGTCTACCTTTCGGTCGTTAGTCATCCCTCACATATGGACATCGACATGTGTAGCTACAGGTTAACGCCATGGTGATTACCTCATTGTATGCATACTGTTACATTACCCACAAGACCTTTCGGCGAATGGTCTCCACTAATATGGCAATACCTTTTAAATCCCAGACTTCATAGTTTTCCAGAAACTTCCAGAGAAACTAAGTTTAGAGCATGTAAACAATAACAGGTGTTCAGATGATTAACTACAGAGTTAGCCGACATATTTAGGAAACTCCCATTGTAATCTCAGTTCTAAGAGGGATTAACAGGGGTGTACCTTAACTGTAATTGTGTTACATTTATAAACTATTAGGTTAAATACAGTAGCGAGGCCGTAGTGTTACATGTGTAACTGCCTGAAGCTATGACGCGTGTTGATGCAGTAAAGGCGATCACGTGGTACTAAATACACATGGCTTGTGTTATGTCTGGCAGGGTATATGCTAAGTGTTAAGTAAACAAAAGATGATTGGTGGGTGAGTGCCACTAATTAAATTTGGTTTATTGCCCAATTTGGTCATGATTGGTCATGATTAAAGGAGAGTAGTATCGTTGATTGGTATTTGTAATGCATGGGGATAAATGATGAGTTTTAATGGACAATTTTACGAACACTAATCAACATTTAAATCGGTCAGATTGTAACAACTGACGATCAATGGCTGCCAAGCATCCTGAGTAACTCGCAGGCTGATCAGGGTTTACATGCAATGTCCAGCTGCTGATCAGTCATTTTTCCAAAACACCACTTTGTCACATAAATGGAATGGTCTTAATTCAAAGAAATAACAGTCCATTATATATGTAGGGTGTTAAGGGTTAATAATTTTAAATCTCCATATAAAAAAGTATGCATTACTACAACAAAAACTTGATGAGTCAGCGAGTTTTCAAGAACACAACTTCTATTCATAAACTGTAATTAAACAGGACATGATATTTGCATTTAAGTGCATTTGCTGGTTTGATATGAAACTAATGCACCTTGTGATGGTTCTGATACCCTAAAATCTGCCTAACTAATGCACCTTGTGATGGTTCTGATACCCTAAAATCTGCCAGTTCGCCTCCAGACCCGTAAAACCTTTTAAGTAGCTATCCCACCAACAACAGGCACATTTTTCAACACATGGACACCATTTCTTAACCTACTGATGACGAGGTACACATATAACTTACATATTTTGAGAATACAAACTCTATAGACACAATAATAACAGCTATAACCAGCCAGAACAAACCCAAATACTGGAGCCTCGAATTAGGTAAGAGTTACCAACTCATAATTCAATTTACGCATATTCAATCTCAGGTATTGTATGTTCCCGTGAATAAACCTGTAATTTTATTCGACACATATACATTATTTTATGGCCTGAACACCTGGATAGGGTTTGGATAAATAATTGTGTAGTGTAAATTTGCCGTCACTTGGCGGGTTGGTTCCTTTAAATAACCATCGCTAAAGCCGGAATAATAACTATTATTCTATCAAGTACTGATTATACAGAAGGTACCGCACAATCACGGGGTTGCAGGTTCGATCCCTCGTTAAAGCTCATTACGGATATCTGAGAAATGTGCACAACAATAATAAATCAAAATAAAACAAATCAGAAATTAAATTTTTGCCAATTTTTGTTTGATATTCCACTTCTGATTTGATAGAATAATATGATATCTGTGGCATACTTGCATACCAAAGAGATCAGAACAATCCTGAATTCTTAAGTTACTTTCAAAGAATATTTTTATATAATAAAGGAAACGTTCATTTAACCAAGCAAACAATAAGATAGCATATATATCAAATACGTCAAAATGTATTTAAAATCAGGTATTTTTGACAAACCTTTTTCTCCTTCTGTCTCTACTTCTTGACCTTGAGTAACGACTTCTACTCAGTGACCTTGATTTTTTCCTGAATCTGTCCCTGCTTCTTGACCTAGATCTCGACCTATATTTATCATATGACCTTGAGCTTTGACCTCTGCTTCTTGACCTTGACCTTCTTTTCCGATCCAATGACCTACTTCTTGATCGAGATCTGTACTTCTTTTTTGTCTTTTTTGACTTCTTCTGTTTTGTGGACTGGCGACTTTCTAAACTTGTACTTCTGGACCTGATATTATAAGGAAAATAAATTAAAATAAGGATTAACAATTATAAACACTGAAAAGTATAGATTCTGTAAAGTTGTAAATACATTTTGAAACAAATGACCCTGAATCACTAAGGTGATAACCTTCAAGGCTTTTTTTTACTTCTATAACAGGGGTCGAAATTTTGCCCCCTCTTACTTTCTCAATGTTTTGTTTTTGAATAAATTTATAGAAGAGAGTTTATCTAAAATGTACCACATTATGCTGAATAATTATGCACTTGTTTTTTAATGTTCTCTTCCCACAAAAACATGGTATGTATACATGTATTAAGTAATATCGCATTCAACAAGTAATCTTTCAATACTTTTTTCACAAATTAGACAGCTTATAGTGCTTTTTTCACAAAATGACCAGGCTAGAGAGTCTTCGCAATTTCTTAGAAAAAAAGCCCTGACCATGTCACATTGATGGCCCTATACAACTCTATGCAAAACATGTGAAATCTGTATACAAACAAAACATGTGAACTCTGTATACAACCTTTCAACCATTGGGAACAAACGTGATTGTTATCATTTCTAAGCAAAACATTTGAAAACTGTTAAGAGGTTCTTGAAAAAAAAAATGTTTTATTATTTGTAATAGTGGTTACCATGTTGAATATTGTGTTGGCCATTATGACAAACTTAGCCATTGACATAAAAATTCCTCTGTGTGAAGATAGGTCAAAATCAACGAAGTGGTTTCTGAGACGAAGACATTTAAAGCAAACAGATAGCTCACCACTGAGCAACTACAAAATATGTAAGGTCGATTTATGCTGGAGCCACGTTTATTGTTTTTCTGCCACTGCTCTTTCGATGTGAGCGAGATGGCACCTGAAACAATGCAGGTGTCATGATGAAGACCTTTAATGAACATGAACAAAAAATGATAAAATGAACATGAATTTGGGGGGATTCTACCCCTCCAAAGGGATCTGCAGTGGCCCTATTATTTGGCCTGTGACCAAACGGGGCCACCGGGAACCACATGGGGCTATGTAAGGTCGAGGACAGTATCGAGGGAGTAATGGTCATAATGGTATTCCATCTTCCTGGAGCATGAACAAATCTCTGATAGATGTTAATATACTAGTATCAATGTGTGACTGACAGAACCCTGTTTAAATTACAACATAATGCTAATATTAGGGTGGGTTTAGTTACCTGGATCTCTTCTTTTTCTTCTTTTTTCTTTTCTTTTTTTCTTCCTCACTATCAGATGAATGTCTTCCCATTGCTTGGCCAACCTAGAGAACCAAACGAGTATTGTAATTAAGAGTCAGAAAGATTTTGAGTAACAATTATAAGGCCGTCCTTAAAAAATTGTTGGTTTGCTGTGCTCCAACCCACAATGTTTTAAGTGGGTAGGTAAGTAGGACCTTTTTCTTTACCGAGTCCTCTGACCATTTGTTTATGTTTGTTTGTATGTGTCACAAAATGTCATGGGTAGAGCGTATTGGTCTTACATAGCTCTTGTTAGCACATGTTAGTTACACCCTAATTCATTGTTTAGTTGAACCAAATTCACAATTTTCATGATATGTTCAGGTAACACGGAAAACCGTGCACATTTTAAGTGGCCGCCAGAGGGGCCATTTAATAAGTTTAGTTTTGTGCTAATGCATGTAAAAGTATAGGTCTATCTCCTTAAACGGCAAAATTGTGTAAGGGTCCTTTCGTGTAGATTTTAATACTGCGAATTTAGCCACGTATGTCACGGACTGAACGGGGGAAATAATGGTTTGGGCGTAACGTTTGCTATAAAAATCCAGTCTTTTAGTTCTGGCCGGGATTGCTTGATAGTTGCTTTGTTTGGAGCAGGAGTTGGATGGCGAAATTCACAGGCAATATGTGGTCAGTATTTATTTTATTAACTTTTATCGTACATTTGTATTCAGTGGGCGGAGCCATCTTGTTTGGTGAGGTTACGACATCCGGTTAGCTTTGATGTTTGTCAAACATTAACATGACACTAGCATATGATTTTGAAGTTACTTTATTAGATGTAATTATTGTAATTGATCATTATTAATTGTAAAACAATATTAATTTGATAACAGTGGATAATAGGTGCATTAGTTAACGTTGGCGTATAACTCAGTGATTTTAATACACGATCGTTAACATTAGTTAACAATGAGATGAGTGACTAGTATAAATGTTCGACGCGTATGCATAGAGCTGTATAAACTATAATATGAGCATTAGTTGACATACATGTGTGCATGCATAACTCATTGAGTGTAATATACCAGTGATTTGACATGTTTGATAACATTGTATATTACATGTATTAGGGGCATTGGTTAACAGGCTGCGACGTACATGTCGTATACATGGCGTTGTAGAATATGTATACATTGCTACTCATCATTAGTACAGCTTACATATATTTATTAAATAATGATTTGTTTGGGTAATGATAATTATGCAAGATTGTTATGTTTACCACCAACATCTAAAACGTATGTATAATTACAGCCTAAGCCATCCAGGTTTGGATATAAGCCTTCCGGAGTGGAGCTAAGCTTCCACGCATAACGTTAAGAGCGGTGGAGACGGTCCCCATACCTGTGCAGCATGGCCAGGTTCTAGTAGCGACAACCCCCGGGACACGAGGTGGGCCCGTTATCAGTCCTTACTGGAGGAACATCATCCACAACCTCAGTGGAGGTTAATCATCATTCATATCACGTCATGAACCCTTATAGAAGGCATTTGATGACAATCACTCATTGGATTCGCGCATCATCATCTTCATGAGCTCTCGCGCATCACAGTTATCGTGCTAGATCATATATCGACATTGTTATAACTTTAACAACACTTTAGTAGCAACGTCTATAAAATTGGTCGTTTTTGGAATGTTTTACTTTATTTGGATGCTGATTTTTATCTCGCGTCGACGGACCCAAAGTTAAAGACATTTTCAAATAAATTGTTGTATTTTTTTTATTTTTCAACATAACTGAATGAAACTTTGGATTCTTATGTAATTTGACCTGCTGATTGCATTTCTGCATTCAAATTCCTTGTATCTTGATGGGGTGTTAAGTTCTTAAGAAAAATATTATACAATTTTATCAGTAGTTTATTTTTATTTCTTCCGATGACATATTTATAAGTATTATACCCAGTATTCAACTTCATGATTTCAACAGTAACACGTAAAAAAAAACTATGTTCATGCACATCAGATCACAGAAGAAATAACAAGCATGCTAAGTCATATTTTATTCTATTCCGATGCCTAGATAATATCTGTATAACATCTTAGCATTACTTTTCAGTACCACTTTTGGTTTTTTGTACTGTTCGATTCAATTATGTTCATGTTTAGAAATAAACTTCTTGAAACAGTTCAAATAAACTTAGTGTCGTATATAATCAGTCGCAGGGGTCAAGCCAGACTCCAAAAATAGGGAGTAGTGACTTCTCCCTCCAGTCAAAACAGGGAGAAGTTTTTCAAAACAGGGAGACTTGAGGTCGGTCGACATGAGATGGACGATTAAATATCGAGTTAACCAATTCTTAACCAATTGCATGTTATTTTATTAATTATTTGTACTGGGATTATTACTGTTATAATAACTAACAGGGATGGAAACTAACTTTTAAAGCTTGGTTGCCCAAACGGGCAACCATCTTCTGGATTTTGGTTGCCCAGCTGAAAATTTATGAGCCCAGATTTTCTGGATTTTTCTTTTCGACACACTAACAAACACATAATCATTAACAAACATGATTTTAACAAATTTACTTTTAATATTTAGGCCAAACAAAAAAATAGGTGTGTTTCCTATTGCAAGCTCTAGGGTCAGTAGGTAGGCATATTTATATTCTATAGTTCACTAGTCTGATCATGGCCATTACAGTTACTCTGGCATGGTATATATTTCACTCTTTTCCTGTGAAAAATTCCCCTCTTAAAAAAAATAAAATATATATCTATATATTAGAAAATGTTAAACTACAATACAGGAAAACAGCATACTTTTTGCAATTCCCCTTCCTGAAGGCCCTGGCCCCAGTCACCTAAAAGCTGACTAGTGCCCTTAAAGATTCCCCCATGAAAGTGTTATTTGCATCAATTTCCCAATATCCGGTTGACTTAAATTGCATTTTATCGTTGAATAAACAGAGTTGCGACTATTTACTGCATTTAATCTCTTAATAAACTGTGTAAGAAATATTTTCTTTGTTGTTTTCTACTGAAATGTTATTCGTCCCGCATTGACGAATAATGCTGAGGAAATCGACTTTAGCTTGTCGAAAAAGCTAGTCGCCCGGGCGGACTACCGACTTATGAAGTCTACTCGCCCAGCTTGAAATTGAGTCGTCCCGGGCGAACGGGCAACCGTTAGTTTCCATCCCTGAACTAAAATAATGCATAATACTAATAAAGCATGTATTATTATTATCATTTTGTTATTATTATTAATTTCCCACGGCCTTACAAACTTCAAAGTGAACAGTGCCAAAAAAAACTTCTGTCTTGACTATACCAACTGAAATCGTATAACTTTATTATTTATTTTTTTCCCCCCGGCAGACTTTCATCTTTTACGTCTTTGACCGGAGTGAGATTTAGATGCATTTTCAACCCTAACCAACTTGACTGAGACATGTTGATCGAATGCACTTCGTTTCATTTTTATTGAAAAATACTAATTATTCGATAATTACCCCAAACTTAGTTTTCATTCATACCCGCATTGAGTAACAAAAAACAAAATCATTAACTAATCCATCAACATAGATACGTTATTGATATTTATGTCTAATCGTAGGATACAATTAATACATAAATTTCCGCTGATTTCTCTCGTCAATAAAACTATCACAAACAAACTCGCTTTATACCAAACACATTTCTTTATTTCATAATTAGCCGTCAATAAAGCACACAATCAAAGTTCGCAGTTTTGCTTATTAAAGGTTCTTTACAACAGGGCTTCCACTAAGATTCAAATTTAGGAAGTTCGAACTTCCTGTGTATCAAATTTGGAAGTTCATGGGCAAAATTTAGGAAGTTCCAGTGCTTGGGCATGGCATCTTTGAGTCAGTGATTCCACGTGGTAGTGAGGGAAACAACACATCTAAATTGTTAAAAAGAAAAAAAGGATAATTATAATCATCTATATGTTTATAAAAGAAAATATTTGATGACCTCATTATATAAACGGTTTCAAACTAAAAATACTTTATTTCCCTTTGCGTGCCATACCCCACCCACAAGTTTTATACAGTAAATTACATTTTGCAAACAGTTTTCAATTTATCAGTCCAGGAAAGCTTTTAAATTGGCATACATTAATGGAAGGTATGTAACACTGTCAAGTGTAGGAATAAATGTAACAGATTCTTTAATTTATTATCAAAGCAGTCAATTGTTTTTGCCAGTGATAATTTCACTTCCGTGTTTAGTCTCCATTTGCGAAGAGTTCTCTCCCCTAGGTTAGAGATTATTAAATATTGTTTGTCGTACTTCGTTTCTATTTGTAACTTCGATAAATACATAGAAAAATGACACAAAGATATAAAAGAAATAGCCTTAAAAGTATAATCTGTTTGTGTAAGGAGTTTCAACTTTGTGGTTAATAAATATAAATTAAGAAATTTGGCGTTCATTTTGTGAAATGCGCAGCTAGGCCAATTATCTAATTAACACGCTCTCCTCTCACCAGTCATGCGTGTGACCCTTGATACAAACTGGACAAAACCGGATTTACCTGTCAATTACAGGCTCCACTGAGTTTTAATTGCTTTACAACTTGTTACGTCGGCAGTTTCAAATGAAATTAGATTAGATGGGTGGGGCTATAATCGGTAATTTACAGATTATGAGACGTCCGTAGTAAACGATCGCGGCGTACTTTGAAGTTTTTGGAAGTACACTGTACGCCTTTGATGTTAATTTTCGCCGTACAACTAAGATTTTTGGACGTAATTTACGGCCGTACGCCCATTAGTGGAAGCCCTGTTTACAACTGTGCCGATGTCAATCATATAATTTATATACACCGTCTTTTAAATTTATTTATCACAGGAGATTTTTCGAAGTACCTCGTTGTCAATCATAATCATAACCCCTCCCTTCCGCAGTATTTTGTAGTACGATTTTTAATTATTCACCAAACGAAAAAATACGACAGCTTTGATTGGTTTACTTAAATAGAATGCGCACATGATTCCCCACACATGATCTAATCACGTGATCGCCTAACGAGCAAACATGGTGGTTAATATTCACATCTTGCCTTAGGCAAGCCGATAAAGATCGATAATTAGGCTATTGCACTGATTAGATAAGAGTCGGGTTGTTATTTAATGGTAATGGGATTAAATAAGGTACGTGTGACACACGCGCTGATTGTATATTTTAGAGGCTTTTGTTTATTATGAGGTTAATCACATTTGAAATTGCTGAAATTGACCCGAATTTGCCGAATATTTTGCCCCACATGAATAAAAAAGTGAAGTCCGCCAAATTAAAGCGAAGTTTTTAGCGACTTCGCCTAATCGCGTGACCCCTGCAGTCGACACATTCAGTATTTGTTACAATACTAAGAACGTCTTAAACGTTCATGAGATGAGAACATTCTTTTCATATTTCATCTGTGTATTCGCTTGTTTTTTTAGATAATTTTATATATATTTATCATATTTTAAAAGTTGCATTAAACATATGTAAATGCATTCACCTTCAATGATTCTTTCCTGAGTTAGCCCCAACCACTAGGGTCATCTTGCGACAGTATGGTGTTTTACGTCATTTTCAGAACATGCAAGGTTATATATGGTCGATTTTTTTGTGGTGGAGGCAGACCACCCACTTTTCCTGGGTAGAACCATAACTGTACACCTCCCGCCATCCGTAAGAATCGACACTTCCTCACTTCGACACTTACAAGTCGAACTCCCAGTGGGATTCAAACCCATGCCGCAGCTGTGAGAGGCAAAGGTTTACAACAAAATGAAACTGTTACAGTAGACGATCTGTTGCTAAAAACCATAGTGACAAAACAATATAACCTCGGTTAATCAAAATATTATATTTTATGTCATGTGTTTACGCGACAAAACTAAGGAACAGCAATTCATATTTACCTGGATTAATTTGAATCTCCAAACTAGCGTTTTTGTCACAAACACATCGACATATAGTAACGTATTACTTGTACATGCCCATGTGAAGCATGATACGCTATAAAATAACAAAAATAAAGTGAGACAACTTTGTTATCGTTTTAGACTCTTTTTTTAAGAAGTTATATTTGAGAAGATGGTCGGTGTAAAAGCAGGGAGGTACAAAATCCCGGCAAGTTCTGTAGGCTTCTAAAAGTCGGGACGATTTTGAAATAGTAGGGAAATATGCCTGAAAGGTGTGTACATTTGGTCTGAAATGTGGTCCACGGTAAATTTAGGATGTTTCTCAAGCAAATGTTTTTAGGTCTTCTAATCTTTGGTGGTTAGATAGATTTATTCGGCAGATCATATCACACACATCTACATATAAAACGGTAACTATACACATACTTTCAACAATGTGAGTTGTGTAGTAAGTTTTAAATATAACAGAATTTTTTTGATTTGATGATCTCATGTTTTACATATCACAGAACTTTCTGAGTTCAATCTCGGAAATCTTATATACAGTTATAGGATACTGACTGATATATTGTAACTCGCAGAATCTTATTTAACACAAATAATGTTGTTATACTCATTTATACAATGCCAGATTTATACCTAGTTCCTTGCTTTATAAAAAAAAGTAATACAATAAAAACAAATAACAATTTGAGACATGACAGAGGCTAGGATGACCCATACAAGTTATAAACTTACTTCTTTTGGGATCCTTTACCCTTACATGACTAAAAAATGGCGCCTGTAATAATATGAAGAAAACTTTAATTGTCAGCGGACGTATTTACCACTACGTCTCAAATACTAGAATATTACATAGTAATATGTAACTGATGTAAAGGATAGTACATCTCTACTATATTATTTAAACAATTACAAAGAGTGTATGAAAACTCACATGTACAGCGGCCTTTTTTACCACTGACCTTTCCAAGGCGGTAGACCTTTTGTCAACACTTTTGTGTTTGTGATGTCTTATTTGGCATTTTATTCATCTTTAAAGTTGTTCTTTGTTTCTATGTGTGTTTGTGGTTAACTGTCGTCCTTGAATGCTTCTTTTCCTGTTCGATTTTTATATATAATTTTTACTTATTGTAAGATTCTAACAAATGGTTTTACACACGTGTAGAGGCCGTTACACGTGTAAATACATACTGGAGTTTAACCGTTACACATGTGAATACATACTGAAGAGAAACCGTTACACATGTAAATACGTACTGGAGTTTAACCGTTACACATGTGAATACATACTGGAGAGAAACCGTTGCACATGTGAATATATAGAACAAAGAAATAAATAAGCATGTGAAAACATACTGGAGAGAAACAGTTACACGGGTGAATACATACTGGAGAGAAACCTTACACACGTAAATACATACTGGGAACATGGATATATATGTATTTAGATCTATGCTGGGAAGAAACAGTTACAAATGTGAATACATATGTACAGGAAAGAAACTGTTACACATGTGAATACATACTGGAGAGAAATCGTTACACATGTGTTTTGCAACATGTGAATACACACTAAAGAGAAACCATTATACATGTGGAGTGGACGTTACACATGTAAATACATACTGGTGAGAAACCGCTACGCATGTCAATACATACTGGAGAGAAACCGTTACACATGTGAATAAATACAGCAGAGAAATAAATAATCATGTGAATACATACTGGAGAGAAACTGTTGCACATTTGAATACATACTGGAGATAAACCGTTACACATGCGAATATATACAACAGAGAAACAAATAATCACGTGAATACATACTGGAGAGAAACGGTTACACATTTGAATACATACTGGAGAGAAACGGTTACACATGCGAATATATACAACAGAGAAACAAATAATCATAAGAATACATACTGCAGAGAAACTGTTACACATTTGAAAACATACTGGAGAGAAACCGTTACACATGCGAATATATACAACAGAGAAACAAATAATCATGTGAATACATACTGGAGAGAAACGGTTACACATTTGAATACATACTGGAGAGAAACTGTTACACGTGCGAATATATACAACAGAGAAACAAATAATCATGTGAATACATACTGGAGAGAAACAGTTACACATTTGAATACATACTGGAGAGAAACCTTACACATGTGAATACATACTAAAGAGAAACAAATAAGCATGTGAATACACACGGGAAAGAAACAGTTACACATGTGAATATGTAACAGATGTATTGTTTTCAGTATTCATTATCTTAATTCCAGGAATATAAATGGTTATTCTATAATGTAGCATTCTAAGCCATTAATAGATATTCAATGTATAATATTGATCTTACTGATCTTATGTATGTTTGTGGTG
The DNA here is from genome assembly GCA_037043455.1 of Cyrtodaria siliqua. Classification (NCBI taxonomy): domain Eukaryota; kingdom Metazoa; phylum Mollusca; class Bivalvia; order Adapedonta; family Hiatellidae; genus Cyrtodaria; species Cyrtodaria siliqua. The sequence goes on from JAWPHD010002959.1 coordinate 23,041, forward strand.
TACAGTGTGCCGTACTGTGAATGTCCTGAGTTGTGTATTGTGTACTCATGTATATGTAAGTGTATGTTGTTAGGTGAGTTGTAAATAACAGGTTTTAGTAGTCTTAGCTTAGAGGTATGAGAGCTAGCTCGATGGACGAGAAGTGTTCACTGCACGTGCAACAATAACCAGAATGCACCATTCCAAAACTAACCCCGCCCTAGGATTCTATCTTTACCGCATTATTCTACAAGCAGTGTCTGAGTAAAGTCGTGAGACTAAACTCTGTATAGAATCAATATAATTAAAGTTAAATGTTCTACCCCTGAACAATTTATATAATTATACTTTTATGTTTACAAGCCGTTGTTACGTGCTGGTAAGAATATTGTTTTTAGTATTAAAGGAGGTTGGCTGGGAAAGGACGTAGTGATGAGATTTTTTTAAATTCATATTTAAAGCTTCTTTGGTATAATTTAGATTCAAAATTATCAAAAAAAAGGCTAGATCACCACGCTTTTTTTCCCACTAGACGTCATTGAAGAATGCACGTATTTCTAACTTCAAAATTTCACTAAAAAGAGGGAAAATATTGTCATTGAACATTTTCACAATTGTTTTCATAACATTACGTTTATTGAAACACAACAATTAATTTTCGATTGCATATATACATATCTTTCAAATCATACAAAAGCAATTGTAATCCTCGTTCGTCTTTTTACTTTAAAAAGCAAACTTATATGGAGAGTACCCCACCCACTTTTGTTTTTACCGAAAAATTAATTCAAGATAAAAAATATGTTCTAATGATCAATTTTTTTGAAACTTGTATATGTCAAGGTCCTATGACATTTCTTTCAAAATAATTTAAAAAAAATATAGGTCACCAGGCTTCTAATGATTTTTTATTAAAAATTCTTTAAATTACACCCATTTTGGAGTTATATTGACATTTTCAATGTAAAATACTGTACACACAATATTGACATGGAGGTCGAAAATAAAATTAGCTCAGTATCTACTTTTATATATGTATTCCACTACTGAAAAACAAAAATCTGATTTATTCTATAGCAAAAGTATAAATTCTACTCAGAGCTACCCATACCCACAGTGGCACTATTTTGTTGACAACAACAAATGATCACAAATGACGGAAAAAATATGGAAAAAAAAAATTGCTTAAAATTTGGTATGTTACCATTTTAAATCCTACATTATATCCATATCTACTAGAATGGAAAAAATGAAACAATTCTGTTGTCAAATAAAACTATGATTTAAAAAATAAAATGTTTAAACTTGAAGATGTCAAAACTTGCCCAGCCAACAACCTTAATTTGTATTGAAATGATGAGATTATGAAATGACAGTCGGAGTTTACCGTTGTAAGCATATTACTTATGGCTATTTCATTGTTTCAGGTTTTTACTACTATGTAACGTAAGTTCCTAATAAAGAACGATTGACAGAATGGCGTCTTATTACTATATGAAAGATCCCACATTCTACAAATACATACTGGAGATAAAATTTACACATGTGAATATATACTGGAGAGAAACCGTTACACATGTGAATACATACTGGAGAGAACCCGCTACACATGTGAATAAATACTGAAGAGAAACCGTTACACACGTGGAGAGGTCGTTACACATGTGAATACATACTGGAGAGAAATCGTTACACATGTGAATACATACTGAAGAGAAATCGTTAGACATGTGGAGAGGCCGTCACACATGGGAATACATACTGGAGAGAAACCGTTACACATGTGAATACATACTGAAAAGAGACCGTTAAACATGTGAATACATACTGAAGAGAGGCCGTTACACATGTAAATACAAACTGGAGAGAAACCCTTACACATGTGAAAACTTACAACAGAGGAACAAATGTGATATGTGGGACCTCTTTACAATCTAGTTTCAGAGAAGAAGATTGTTAAAGTTTTTCCCCTACATATCTATAGGTCTATGTACAACGTGTGACCCCTTGGGCGGAGCAAAATTTTGAAAAAAAACTTGGTAGAGAACCATGAACAATATAGCAGACCTGGCTCTCATAGTTTCAAGGAAGAAGGTTTTTTTTAAAAATATTTTCGAATAGTTTTTTCTATATCTCTATGATTTGACCCCAAAGTCAGTATATGAACAATCTTGGTAGAGGACTATAACCTTATGGTATATGAAAACATATTAGATCTTTAGCTCATGTAGTTTCAGAGAAGATTATTATTTTTCCTATATAACTCTTTGTGAAAATGTGACCCCGGGCATGACAGATTTAACCACAGGGTCACCATTTCAGCAAACTTGGTAGTGGACCATATGCTTATGCTAGCCTGCATGCAACATATGAGAGCTCTGTGCCTTGTGGTTTCTGACTTTCAGAGAAGAAGATTTGTGTTAACTGTTATGATATTTGATATATACTCTCTACAGCACACACGTTTTAAGCATGATTCACTGCGCATTCTCTGTACCAATGAATTACTCAATATTGTTATATGTAATTTTAGTTTTCTTTGCGATGAGAGCTTTGAAGGTTGGTTATATAATCATTGTCTACCTTTATAATGTCATATTTCTAATTGACCCATCCAATGATCCTTAATAGATCAATTTGTTTTATTGTTTCGAGTATTGGTACATTTAAAATTAATTGTCCTGTAACATGTGTATTAAAGAAAAAGTTCAAATCTCAAGAAAAATAGCCATTAGTTCATGGAACGTAAATGGGCTGTTTAGAAATGTTAATGGTGTGCGCCATTGTGCATTAAATCCGACATAGTCTTTTTAACAGAGACACATGCTTCTTACCAGGACTCACTTCAAATTGATGGGTATGTATCAATTGCTAACTGTAGGTCCGAAAAACCTAGTAGGCTACGAGGCGGTATTGCATTATTTATAAAAAAAAATCTATTAGAAAAGGTGTTAAAATAATTGATAATAGTCAAAATGACATGATATGGTTAAGATTAAATGCCCAATTTTTCAATTTAAATCAGGACCTCTATGTATGTGGATTGTACATTTCGCCATTATCTTCCCAATATACAAAGAGAACTGAGTGTGACAAAATTATTTTTGAAAAACTTGAAACTGACATTGTTAAGTACAGTCAGTTGGGATCCGTTATGTTAATTGGGGACCTAAATGCCCATATAAATACAGACGACTTAGACTTTATCTGCAACGAAGAAGATGATTTTGTAGATGATTTTCTACCTGAAAGCTACTGTTTTGATAAGACTCATAGATTCAGAAATACAATTTTACCACAGACTACCAATGAATATGGTAAATGTGAGAAGTGTTGCTTCTTTCATTACTTCTCATGAACAGACTCAATAAAACCGAGTCTTCTGCTTTATTCTCTTAATTGTGTTTGTTGCTCACAAAGGATCACCTTTATCAGTATTTATTAACATTCACACTAGCGTTCGTTTAGTGCAGTGTGGCGGCTGTAAAAAGTCTCCCCGTGCTACGAATCAGTAGTGTTATTTTTTTACTGGTTCTTTGGGACCAACGAGCCCAATATAGGTGGCTTTGAAGTAGAATACCGCTTAAGCCGGTGCTAGGGGGCGTGAGAAATGTTGCTTCTTTCATTACTTCTCATGAACAGACTCAATAAAACCGAGTCTGCTGCTTTATTCTCTTAATTGTGCTTGTTGCTCTCAAAGGATTACCTTTATCAGTATTTATTTACTAGAACTGTGTATTTCATCACACTTAAGGATATTAAATGGCAGAACACTTGGTGATTCGCAGGGCAATGCTACTTTTCTAGGTTACAATGGCGCATCGATTGTAGATTATTGTATTTGTAGCTCTGACTTACTAAATGATATTTCATCATTTAAAGTTCACAACTATGATCCTGTTTCTTCAGATCACTGTCAATTATATGTTAGTATCCAATCATTGGTATATCACCAAATGCAAGAAAATGCTAGGCAAAAACCCAGAAAACTTATATGGGATAAGAAGTTAAAAAATATATTATTAATAATATAGACATGGTTAATAAGAAGAAATATAAAAAGATCGGACAGGGAAAGTAGCATTCAAGGAGGACAGTCAATCACAAAACACAGAAACAAACACGCAAACAGACAAACAAGAAGGCAGAAGCAATTATAAATGGAAACGACATCACAAACACAAAAGGGTTGACACTAGGGCTACCGCCTTGAAACGGTCAGTGGCAAAGTAGGCCACTGGGGGTTTAAACCGGTTCTAGGGTGCACCAAACCTCACACTTACCTTACTGTCATCCCATTAAAACAGGACAGTGTAAATAAAGAAATCCCCGCCATGATCTAATCTCTAACCAACAAGGCAGCATCAATAGGCAATATAAGTAAAACACAAATATGCTCGTGTAAATATAATACAAAAAAACAATAGCCTAGAAAGCCACAATGAAGGTACTCAATGACTTTGCAGAAGCCAGAGCAGTAAGAGAATAAACCATTAAGGGCACGACAAGAAAGATCATGGACAAACATCAAACGCCACCGTCCCAATGGGCTTTAGGTAGGCGTCATCATAGGGTCCACAGCCTGTCCGGTCATCGTACAATTAAAGAGGAAAGCATAGTGGCGAACTGTAAAAGGGTCCACCACCAAGCATGCAGTACGTTGCAAAATGATAGGGTCATAACCTCTTTTGATAAACTTTTTAACAAGTTTAACAAAGATAGTATGAAAGTGATCATGACCTAGAATCTTACGAAGTTTATAAATCACATCACCATAGAAGTCAGGTTGTGATAGTCCCTGTCGCAGAAGAGTCCTTAAATTAATTTTATATTTGGAAAGAAGATCAGGATTACGATAATAACATTTTGCAAAGGTTTTACGAAGTTTATGGTAACGGTAACCCTGATTGAGTAACTTTTTAGTTATACAAAGATTACGAATATTAAAGTCCTCAACTCGAGTACAAGCTCTAGAAAAACGAATAAGCTGAGACACATACACCCCATAAGAAGTTGCTCGGGTAACATCCCCATCCAAGTGGGGGATAATTAACAATGTCAAAATTAAAATCATCTCTCTTGTCATAGATTTTGCTAATTATTTTACCATTTTCAATCGAGAGATCTAAATCAAGAAAAGAAGCGTTATTATCAGATATATTAGCTTTGTTAAGCTGAAGTTCTTTAGGATAAATATAAGTAACCGTAGTTGGAAAGAAAGGGTTGTCAATGTTCAATATGTCATCCAGATCCCGAGAGGTGTCATTAAAGGCTTCAATAACATCTGCCTGGGTATCTGGTGAAAGACTCAACATGAAATCCCTTTCATAGCAAAATAAGAACAAATCTGCGACAAGTGGTGCACAGTTCGTACCCATAGGGATACCAACAATTTGTCTATAAACGGTGGTTCTATACCTGACGAAAATATTATCTAATAGGAAGATGAGTGCTTCACAAACTTCATAGCAAGTCCACATAGTATAATTGTCTAAACTGCCGTTAGTAAAAAACGCTTTTATATTAGTACATGCCAAAAATGAAGTATTTGAAAATTTTATCAAGAACGTCTCCTGAATTTTTTATAGACCAAACTAAATTAATCCCAGAGTTTACATAAGTTTTATCACAATATAGTTTAACGTGATCTTTAATAAGACTAATCTTGTCGATAGGTCTAATAATATACTAAATGACGATAGTTTGTCTGATAAAGAAAAAATTGACAAAATCATATTCAATTTTTCATCATGTCTAAAAAACGCTACCCCATTAAATAACTCACAAAAATTGCGTAAACGTAAAAAACGTAGAAAAATGAAAAAAAAACATGATTCGATGATGAATGTTAAATAAAAGGAAAAATGTAAAGTACTGGAGTCGACAGTTTTGTTCCAGGCCATGGGACCCTGATCTACGCAGTAAGGTCTATTTAGAAAGAAATTATACAATAAATGTGTCCGGAAAAAACATAGGCTTCATAAAAATATACTACTTCGCAACCTTTTGGAAATCGAAGCAAATAATCCAAAAGAGTTTTGGACTACTGTTAATAATCTGAAAGATAACCTAAAGAAAGACACTTCTTCAGATATATCCATGGAGTCATGGAGGGAATATTTTAAAACATTAATGAATACTTCTCAGGAAAATAATTTCGACTCTGATACTGATAACCTTTTTAAGAAATATTCTGATTGTAACTTTGATATCCTAAATAGAGACATTAATCCTCAGGAGATCATTAACTTAAAGGCATCCAAAAGCCTAAACAACAATAAATCTTGTGGTATTGACGAAGTATCCAATGAAATGATTAGACTATCTGTGTCCTGTTTGATAGATATGTATATTAAAATATTTAATTTAATTTTAAATAAAGCTGTTTATCCAGAGTCTTGGAGAGAAAATATGATTAAACCTATTTTTAAAGGTGGTGATCAACTGAACCCCCCAAATTATAGAGGTATTGCAGTTTCCAGTTGTTTAAGCAAATTCTTTTGTAGAGTTTTGTTCAACAGACTTGATTGTTACCTAGAAAATAACACATTAAAACACTCATAGATAAGGCATTAAGACAATCAAAGTACTTGTTTACATGTTTTGTGGATTTTAAGAAGGCTTTCGATACTGTTAATCGTTCAGAATTACAACACAAACTTAACATGTATAATATAAAAGGACAATTCTTCAATATCATAAAAAGTATGTATGACGATGTGCAATTCTGTGTTAAAACTGATATTGGATTATCCCAACCTTTTAGTGCAAAAATCTGAGCTAAGCAGGGATGTATTCTTAGCCCAACTCTGTTTTTCCTTTATATAAATGATTTAGTAAACTACTTTGACCCCTCATGTGATCCTGCTCAGCTTGACGGAAAATTAGTGTCATGTTTAATGTATGCTGATGATCTGGTTCTCATATCCAGCTCAGATACAGGTCTGCAATCTTCCCTCTCAAAGTTGGAGTCTTTCTGTAAAAAATAGAATCTTGAAGTAAATCTGGATAAGACAAAGGTGATTGTCTTTAATAAATCTGGTAAACTTCTGAAAAAGTTCAGTTTTATGTTTGACCAAGAATGTATAGATATGGTCTCTGAATATAAATACCTGGGTTTTATTTTCAAACCTTCTGGTACTTTTACTGAGGGAATCCGTTATCTCAATAACAAGGCTAGAGAAGCTATTTTTTCTATAAGGAAAGCTTTAATCTCTGATAAATCTAATATTATTGTACACTTAAAACTATTTGATATGTGTATTCGACCAATCCTACTGTACTGTAGTGAGGTATGGGCTTTGGACTTGATTGTTAAACCAAACACCGATATTGAAAAAAGATATGACCTATTTGCTCCTGAAAAACTACAGCTTAGATATTTTAAATACGTGTTAGGAGTTCACAAATATGCATCGAATGATGGTGTTAGAGCTGAATTAGGAAAATACCCTTTAGCTATTTTCAGTCCCAGAAGTTCTGTTAACTTTTGGTTTCACATAATCAACTCCAATAAAGATTCTCTTGTTCGCAAATCTTACCTAGATAGCATATCTAATAATAAAGGATATGGTCCAACGATGCAATTTTTTCTTACACAAATAGGTTTCTCACATTCTTGGGATAACCAAAGCACTTTTTCAATCAATGCATTGTTAGCTTCTGTTACCAAAAAACTGCAGGATAGATACGAGTCATTTTGGAAACGTAACTTATATAATGATGCTAATAAACCCAGTGGTAATAAGTTACGTACCTATAGGACTTTGAAGAGTTCTTACTATATGGACAAATATCTTCTAGCCAATGAGAAGTTAAAAATTGAAGTTGCTAATCTTGTTAAACTCAGAATAAACTGTCACAAGCTTTTTATAGAAGAAGGTAGGTATTTTAAAATAGATATTAATAACAGAATTTGAAAGATGTGTAAAAATGGGATTGAGGATGAATACCATTTTATGATAACATGCTCCCAGTTACATATTGTAAGGGCTAATTTCTTTGCAGAACTAACTGCTATTATTCCCAATTTTTCAACGTTGGACGATAAGAGTAAATTTTACCTTATTCTCGGTAGTAATGATCATGATATCAACAATATATGTATATCATTTATCTCAGAGTTTTTCAATTTTAGAAAGACAGTATTAGGGATATAAAATTTACTTGGTGAAGTAACACTATATATGTGGCAGTATTTAGATATGATCTCCCTCAGGAGTGGATTTATATAAGATAACAATTGACTGTTATTATAAATATAAATAAGCATATATGGAGAGAGATGTATGACTTATTTTCTTGCTTCTTATTTTGTACATGCTTTGTATTTCACTGTGTATGTCTGTGTGTTTTGGCGAGATTCCTACTGTTGGATTTTAGACCAATAAAAGATTTGATTTGATTTGATTTGTATATATGTTTTGTCTATTTACTGCAGAGGTAGTCTGTATCTTTCATAGCTTGGATTAACATGTATTAAATATTAGTTAGAACACATAACTATTAGTTAGAAACTCATTGCTGACTTTTCGCATATATTGCCGAGTTACCTACATAATGACACCTGTGGGCATGAGATCGAATTTCACGCAAGAAGACTGATTTACAATCTGCATTCGATGAGACATAGACTATTTAAAGGAATAAGATAGAGCCTTCCTGTGTGGTCACTTGCTATTAATACGTGATCTTAGTAAACATTATTAGAAACAAACAAGAAGAGAACAGTTTTAACATAGTTTTTAATACCGGTAGTGTAAAGCGTAAATAGACTATTCAGTGGTGGTGGATATACGTGTACAGTGATATTAGATACAGAAGAACTAACCTAGCAGTACCACTGCTGGGGTTCGCCATTTCTGGCGGTGAAGAATATTAAAACAACAACAACATAGCCAATGTCGTTCTTATAGCCCATGTACAACATTAACCTTTTTCCAATACACGTTTATATAAAACATGTGACTACTTGGGGCGGGGGCAAATGTAACCCCAGGGTCACCCGGGGTCACACTTTGAACGAAACTGCTAGAGAATTAAAAGTTTATGATATACGAAACATATTAGACCTCAAGCTCTTTCATTAGACTATGTCTACCAAAATCCTGAAAGGATGTTTACGTAGCATTTGATGTTTGTCTCCAGTCGTGTTTTGGTATGCTCTTAATGTTTTTTTCTCTTTGTTGCTCTGGTTTCTGCCAAGTAATTGAGTACTTGCTTTGTGACTTTCTATGTGTTTTGTTTTTACATTCATACTTACATGATAATCTGTGTTATACTTAAATCAGGCGCGTAGCTGCCTATACGCGAGTACGCGGCTGAATCCACATGATTCTGACAAAAGCACCCCAGAACGTCCAGAATGCACCAGATTGCACCATTGTTTTCAAAAATTTCCGAGGGGGCATGCCCGGATCCCCTAGCACAATTATGAATCCACATGAATAGAGGGCTACCTACGCCCCTGTTAAATTGCATTGTAATGCTGCCTGAGGATATAGCCAGGCGGGGGTTTGTTTATTTACACCGTCCCATTTTAAAGTGATGGCAGTAGGGTAAGTATGAGGTTTGGTGCACCCTAGAAAATGGTTTAAACCCCCAGCGACCTTTTTGCCACTGACCGTTCCGAGGCGGTAACCCTATTGTCAACCCTTTTATATTTGCGATGTCATATACGTTGCCTCTTATTTATATTGTAATTGTTGTTTGTAGCAATATGTGTTTTGGTTGACTGTTTAGTGGTCCTTGAATACTACATTTCCAATTCGACTGAACTATAATATAATATCTACTTTGTACCCATCAAGCTAAAAAATACAGAGCCCGATGCACATCCCGCAATATAAACGTGTTTCGTTAAATGGCGGGAAATTGATCATTATTTTTTTCAGAGGTTTGTGAACTTAATTTTTTACACGTTTATATAGTTAAGGCAAGATAATGAACTAATATTAGTGTATATTATACCTATGTGATTTATTCATAATTAGAAAGGTTTTCGGTGTAAAAACGATTATTTGTCATGTGTTTTCGTGTATGACATTCTAAATTTTCCGAGTCGATATTTTCGCCACACTTGACATTTCTTTTCTAATAAACTTCTACATCTACTATGCTCACTTTGGGAACGTTTCCCAACCCAACATTACCACTGCCACTTGCATAATTTGAGATAAACTTTGCCATTTTCTGAAAATTTTAATTTCTACTTTCACTTTGTGTTTGAGAGTCAAAAACAAATGAGAAGCAGTGCTCTTCTCATGGTATGTACCTTCCATCTATCTGTGATTCCATAGCTTTGAAATATAGGTAAGGTATCTGGAACGACATCTGCACTTTCCAGCGAGGTTCCTGAAGACATCACCCAATTCCTTCATGAATAAACATGAGAGTTGTGGTGGCCGAGTGGTTAGCATACTTGACTCTCGTCCCAGAAGTCACGAGTTTGATTCCCGGTGGGGTCACGTCCTGGGTTTTTCAAACACACTCCCATAGTATCTTACTCGGGCAAGAGTACTGTGAAAGTATGCCATCCTTCGGAGGGGATGTAAAGCCGTCGGTCCCCTGTGCATTCCCTGTGCACGTTAATGATCGCTCTGAACTTCAAAATAAAATTATACCTGTGTTTACTGTAACATTGCTGAAAAAAATAGGGTACGTAGGTACTAGGCATTTCATTGTATTTTTTAATTTTTTTTTAATTTTTGGCGAAGTTACATTTAAGGTGGCGATAACGGATAAGGTTTGATGAATGCATACATGCCAAATCTCCCGCATTCTCCGGGAGTCTCCCGGATTTGCCTTTGATCTCCCGATCACACGGAAGCCGCTGAAAATCTCCCGGAAATCAATTATTTGCCTAGTATAGTTGATTGTCTCCAATTTGCAATACACAGCATGTGTTCAATGTGGTTATAATTGTCGCTTGTCTAATCGGTCAAGGCTGGGTTACGATAATGCAACCAACCAATGAAATCGCATCTAGCATCTTGCGGCACACGACGAGATTTATTGAAAGATGGCCTTGTAAACAAACCAGGCATGCTCAACAAATTAGGATAATTAACACGTTGTTATGAAAACATTTGAAGTAGGTACATTATTAAATGAAGATTATATGTGCGATGCCGACAATTAGCGTTAACTACACCAATCACCAGGGGTTGATTGCATCAGCTTGTTTTATTCTAAGTTGAGAAGGATTTTGCCGACATTCGGTAAGTTTAACCATGTTTTGTCAATTGTTTTCGGTCTTTATAAATTAAGTGTTAATTGATTTTAGTTGCACTGCAGTGCATGTCAGGCCATATATAGTTGAATTTTAAGCATGTTCTGTCTCAAACTTGTTTCGTCGTACGTACAAGCACCATGTCTAAACGTCTTTTTAATTCGTCCGGAAATACGACGCCATCGAAAAAGAAGAAATATGAATGCAAGTTCAATGCTTCTTGGATTACGGAGTTTAAATGTGTCAGAAAAAGTGAAAAGGGGGAGAGTTTCGTCTATTGTGTGACATGCAATTCTCATTTGAACATTGCCAGTGGGGGAAAAAATGACATCACAAGACATATCAAGAGTCAGCAACACATTCAGAAAGTGAAGTCAATTACCAATGTGCCATCTGTGACAACTATGTTTCCGAGTTTATCTGTTGATAATGTTACACGGGCAGAGGTTTTGTTTGCCAACTTTGTTGCAGAGCACAATTTGCCATTCTTGGTTGCGGACCATTTTAACGAGCTCTGCAAGGTTATGTTCCCCGATTCACAGATTGCACAGAAGTTTCGTTGTAAACGCACAAAGGTTACTAACATAGTGAACAATGCACTTGCACCCAGTCTAAATGCTAAAGTGACTAAACTGTGTCGGGAAAACCCATTCTCAGTGCTTATGGATGAGTCAAATGACAGTGGAGATAAGAAGTGTGTTGCCGTCTTAGTTTGTGTGTATGATAGCAACATCCGTAGGGTTTCAACTAAATTCCTGGCAATGCCGATCTGCAATATTGGCACTGGTCAACTACTTTTCGACCGTCTACAGGAAGTCTTCGTGTTAGTACATCAGTTACTTATTTATTTTTTTACTGATACAAAGTTTGTAAGAATTGTCAATTTGTGGCCCAATCCATTTATGCAATATAATTTGTTTAAATAAATCAATCAACTTATAAAACATATATACAAACAATTAGTCACTTTAGTGTTATATGATTTTTTTTTTTTTTTTACAGCGATCGGCAAATACCATGGAAATATGTCATCGGCTTTAGCAGTGACAACGCCAATGTAATGGTCGGCAAAAAGAACTCGGCTGCTGTCCACGAACTCGTGTCCAGAGTTCGTGAACAGCAGCCTGACGTAATCGATGTTGGGTGCATCTGTCACTTGGCCAGTACCTGCACACAGTACGGTTTGAAGAAGCTGTCTGTCCCAGTTGAGGAACTTCTGATCGACACATACTACCACTTCAATTACAGGTAAATTGGTTGACGGGAAGTAAATATGTAGTTCAGTTTAATAGTTTAAGTCTAAATAGTTCAGTTCACAATTATTTACAATATAATAATTGTGTCATACAAAACAACTGCCACTTTATGTATTTATTTATGTTGCGGTAATGAAGACATCATTATGTGCCATTTCTGCAACATATTTGTTTTCTTTTTTTCAGTTCCAAGAGACGAGAAGAATACAAAGAGTTCCTTGAGTTTACGGACACCGAATCATACAAGCTTGTCAAACATTGTAGCACCAGGTGGCTCTCCCTTCAGAAATGTATTGGCAGGTTCCTGCAGCAGTGGCCTGCACTGAAGTCATACTTCCAGAGCCATGCTGAGGCTGAGAAACCGGGGACTAAAGTGCAGAGATGTGCCCAACACCTGGTCGACCCCGTGTTCAAGCTGACATACCACTTCCTACTGTACATAATGGAGCCACTGAATGAGTTTAACACCCTGTTCCAGGTAAATATATGCATATAAAAACTGTGACGAGATATTTGTATGGGTTTTTATTGATTAAATGCTTAAACTCATCGTAGATATTATTATACATAAATGTTAACTTCAGTGTCATATAACGAGTAGTCCACGCACATTTTTTTTTAATTTTCAGTCTGGTGATTCCATGATTGGATATTTAGACAGTGAGATGACACGCATTCTTCGCAAGTTCATGGGCAAGTTCATCAAAACCAGTGTGATAACCACCTCTCCCAGCATTACAGAAATAGATATCAAATCAACAGAGAATCAGTATGATAACGAATTCCTGGCTGTAGGCATGGAAGCTCGACGTTTTCTGCACGCTAGTGAGGATGACATCTCCCCAACGCAGCAAAGCACTTTCTTCAGGTATACACATACATAGTTACACAATGATATATACTGCTAGTTTAGACAAAACAAACCTATTATTTTAAATCTTTAAACATTTGTTATAAGCATATGGTTATAAGTATGGATATTAGTTGTTGATAAACGTTTTGTTCATTCTTCTTGCAGAAGTGTGAGATCATTCTATGAGGAGGTCACAGAGAAAATGATTATGAAATTCCCATTTTACAACAACACACTGAAGACCCTTGGCTACCTAAATCCAGAGACCAAGATGCAGGTTACAGTTGCAGCAGGTGAGCATCTTTTTATTTTTCAAAGGTCTATGTCTTCATAACAACTCAACTTTTTTATGCAATAGTAAATGAAAAAATAAATTTGTATTGAGATAGAATGTCTTTGGTCAGAGATAAAATGATGCAGCAATACATAGTCTGTAAACAGCAGAATTACACTTAAAACTTATAATGTGTATTATTTTTACATTTCAGTGTTGCAGTTGTCAGACAGACTGCACATATCAAATGACAGCCAGGGTCCTCTGGAAGATGAGTTCCTCGATTTCCAACTTTCCCCAGCTACAGACCTGCCCAGATTTACACCACTAGAGACACCTTTGGACATGTTCTGGGTGGATATGATGGACTTGAAAACACCACTGCAGAAGCCCAGATTTAAGCATTTAGCCCAACTTTCCTTGGCAGCCCTGAGTCTACCCCACAGCAATGCAGACCCCGAAAGGTGTTTTAGTGTTTTGAGGAAAATTCAGACGGACCACCTAGGGAATTTGAATTCAAAGACAGTTAATTCATTAATATCATGTAAAATAAACATGAACTGTGAATGTTTTGAATTTAAACCAACAAATGAACTGTGCATGGCTGCAAAGTCGTCATACCTGCAGGAGTAAAAATAAGGTGATATGTGACATGCTAATGTTGTGGAACATTGTACAGAAATACTTTGTGTCAAATTATAAGATGTTGTGTAACATTGTAAGGGGGTGAGGGTAATATATAAAACAATAAAATGTTCATTATTGTGTGTGTGACCAAAATTATTAAAAATTGATAGTTTATGCATATACTGTTATTTGTTTTGATCTACTTCATTATCACTATAATGAAATACAAAATAAAATTATAAATAAAGTAACAGTTGTCAACATTTATATAAAATATTTGAAAAAATGTGACGGTTTCACGGCTTTTTGCAAATCTCCCTGATTTGGATCAAATCTCCCTGATTTGGAAGTCCAATCTCCCTGATGTGATGCCGGAAAATTTGGCATGTATGTGAATGTGAAAATGTGATATTTTAAAAATTACAATAGATAACAATATGAAATTGTGTATGTTTTATTGTTTCCCAAAAGGCCTGGCAACAACTGGCTCTTTTCCAAAACATTAAATTTGCAATTATTGCAAAGGGGTAAAACAGTTTTAAGAGGGTCAGCTCCAACAGCAAGACAGTGAGCACATAAGTCAGCTGGGATCAGTCCAGCTCCATACATTGTGATCTTCATTGGAGCCTGACATGTTATGAGTGACTTGACTTCCATGCTCTTCCTGAATGTATGACCATCGGGAAGGATGGGGGACCCATAGGTGTAGTCACATTCTGTGGTTGACATAACCAAGAGCAGTTCTTGCCTCCCAAACAGCTGAAAAAATATTCAAAGTTATGTCAAATGTTAATTGACCATTTGAATAGTTTTGTAAAAGTGTTTACTTATATTACTTCTCTAACATCAGAAAGTAATAAATATTTATAAATTTTCTATGTTAGTTATTATGAGGTTGAGTTCAGAGAATTGTTTAATATGGAACAGCATACTTCAAGAAGTTATAATGCAGTCCTTACTAGTAGTCTATGCCAATGCTTAGTGCTGAGAAGCAAGTAAACATGTGCATATTACTTAATATTACTATTTTAGAAACAAAGTTATGACAGGTGGCCTGGCCTCGGCCTTTACCGACCTGTTTGTGGTACTTGTCAAACAATTCAGCAATCGATCCTTTATGGAGAATGCTCGCCATAACATTTGAGCGCTTCCATGTGCTGGCATTTTTGAAACTTTACAGCCAAAACAGCACTGGGAGACGCCATTTTGACTGTTTTATACCAGTCCTATTCACACGCTGTCAAAACCGCACCGCAAAATTGAAAATTGCACCGTGATCGACTGATCTCGTGAACATTATTATTTTTTCAATGTTTTTTTTGTTAATTTTATTTTTTTCAATAAAAAAAAAAGGAGTCTGGGATGTTTTCAGAGGGTCGGTCAGGTTGCAGTAAACTCAGGTATAATTTTATTTAGCCTTAATAATAAACAGCAGACTAGTAAAAACTAGTTATTGCAAATAACGATGAATTAAAAGTGTAATTTTGATTTCTAGGAATACTAATTGAATGGAATGTTCAGTTGCCGCAAAGTCTGTAATAGAAACCATTATAAAACATATCATGGCCCAGGAAAACATCCACGAAATGTTTTTGTTCTCTCGAATTTTCCCACATCCGATTTTCCGAATTTCCCACATCCGATTTTCTGAATATAGTCTATTAAATTGTCGCTTGCGCCCATTTCTTTCTGCAGTTATTGAATAATTATGCACATTTTACCTGTGCATTTTTGACTCCGTGAACTCCGAGTTTGTCTACGCGAAGTATCGTGGCGTAAGTATGCCGAGTTCTTTTCGCGTACCTGATTTCCACGCCGAGTAGTTTTATCATCAAAACTCCGCATAAGTACATGATTTGTAAATTCCTCACTCGGTGTGAAAGAGTAAAGTGGGGGGGTTCGCTTGAGCTGTACTGTAGATGACCCTGCGTGCACCCCGTGACATCTCAATACGTTTGATCAAAACTCGTGGGGACAATTTCAGACAGTACAACGTATGTACGTACTCGTTTAAAAACTAATATCTCTTAAACCACAACAAAATTCTAAATAAAAGCTCTTACCTAATCAATAAATGATTTATTTTCTGTTTAATATCCCATTACTGGCAAATTTAGTTACGTTAAAATTAATAAACATTTATATTTCGCAATACATACGCAAATTACCTGGCCGTGTGTAGATGTTTCTTGTAGGACAACACATCTGAACTAATGTATATTTTATCAATTTTTTTTTGGATTGAAATGTTATTGTGAAATGGATAACAAATGATCATTCTTCTTTTTAGGTAACTTGTACTTAAACAAAAGTCAGTGTATCAGTTTAAATTGACTGTTATGTCTAGTAACTCAGAAATTGTGCCACACATAAAAAAGACTGGCATATAATGCACTTCGCAGGACGGCGCACATCAGAAATTGTTGATAGTACTAGTACAGCGTTTTTTTTCACCATTTTGGGAATGGGTCTGTGACCGGTCAAATTGGGAAAAAACACGCGATTTTTCTCAAAATTGGGAAAAAACGCGTGTTTTGGAATGTTACAGAATTGGGAAAAAAAATTGTTTTTGTATTTTGTTCAATTTACGCAGAAAAGCAGAAGAAATGTCGAAAACCCTGGTAAAAAACTTTAATTATTCTAAAACATTTTATCAATTTTGGGAAGAAAAATCTGGAATTTGGATTTTTTTTTTTTTTTTTTTTTTACTCAAAATTGGGGGAAATGCTATTTTTTGGCGATTGGGAACGGGTCCGTTTACCGCACCCGTCCAAAGAAGGAAAAAAAACGCTGTAGTAGTCATTCCTGGTTTCCTGGTACCCTACATTCCTGGTACCCTACAGTCCTGCTATCCTACAGTCCTGCTACCCTACATACCTGGTACCCTACAGTCCTGGTACCCTACAGTCCTGCTACCCTACAGTCCTGCTACCCCACAGTCCTGCTACCCCACAATCCTGGTACCCTACAGTCCTGGTACCCTACAGTCCTGGTACTCTACAGTCCTGCTACCCTACAGTCCTGGTACCCTACATTCCTGGTACCCTACATGCCTGCTACCCTACAGTCCTGCTACCCTACATGCCTGGTACCCGGCACCCTACAGTCCTGGCACGCTACAGTCATGCTACCCTACATGCCTGGTACCCTACATTTCTGGTACCCTACATTCCTGGTACCCTACATGCCTGGTACCCTACAGTCCTGGTACCCTACATGCCTGGTACCCTACAATCCTGCTACCCTACATTTCTGGTACCCTACAGTCCTTGTACCCTACATGCCTGGTACCCTACATTCCTGGTACCCTACATTTTTTCTATTTTCAGATTTATCTTAGTTGCTGCATATAACCAAAGATGTCCCAGCCCACAGTCTCCCAGACTGCGGTTGGAACGCACGCAGCCTTCCTGGCCAGTCAGCCAGCAATACACCCGCTCTTACAACAAATACAAACCTTCTCGGATAAGTATGGTAAGAAAATTAGATTGCAGATGTTTAAACTTTATATATAATATCTAGGATTGTTATCAATTTATTATGAGGTGAATCTGTAATTAGCTGGAATGGGATGTAGGTACAATTTAATGGTTAGTCAACATATTCATTGAAAGTGCTCAAACATTTAATTCATTGTCCGAGTTGCTTATGCCAAAAATTATAACAGCAAAGTTTTTTTAGTAATCACACTATAGTATTATAGTATAGCATATAGTAATCACACGTCCCTCTGTCTGTACGGATTCCATCCGTCCGTGTTCCACAGTTCGTGTCCGGACTGTACCTTCAAAACCCCTGCATGGATTTTTAATTAACTTGGCACAAGTAATCAGCATAATAAGACGATGTGTCGCGCGCAATACCCAGGTCCGTACCTCAAAGGTCAAGGTCACATTTGCAGTTCATAGGTCAAAAACAGGTATGCAATATTCGTCCGGACTAACGTCACAATCCCATACCCAGGTCCGTACCTCAAAGGTCAAGGTCACACTTGCAGTTCATAGGTAAAAAACAGGTACGCATCAAGGTCACACTTGGAGGTCAAAAGTCAAATCGTGTTCGGTCAATAACCCAGGCATTCATGGACGGATTTTTAAATAACTCAGCACAAGTGCTCACCACAACAAGACGATGTGTCGCGCAAAAAATCCAGCTCTGTGGCCCTAGGTCAAGGTCACACTTAGAGGTCAAAGGTCAAATCGTGTCTGGTCAATAACTTTTGCATGCCTGGACGGATTTTCAAATAACTTGACACAAGTGCTCTTCCACAACCAATTTAAACGACGTGTCGTGCACAAAATCCAGGTCCATGGCTCCAAGGTCAAGGTCATACTTAGAGGTCAAAGGACACTTCGAGGGCATTATGTGACGAGGTTACAAAACCCATGAAAGGCAATGTCCTGAATCTGCTGCCATTGTTTAGCATTGGAAGTAAACAATAACACCTTTCTTGTAATAATAATTTGTGAACTTCAAGAAAATAGTCAAACTTGCTCATTGGACCACGTGCATTCAGCAACCAATGGTCTTATGCGACCACTTTGAAGCCCTCCAGCGATTTTTTTCACCCTTTTGGGAATGATACCGGTACCCATTCAATTGGGAAACTTCGCGTTGTTTTGCCTTAAATTGGGAATTTTCCATTATCAAAAGAAATATTGTATGCTTAGATACTTTGCATACACATTACCATGTATACATTCTCTTGTAGTGTTTCATTACCCTCACCTAAAAGAATATAATTATTTCCCCCGTCTTCTGTTTAAAGTTTCATTCTAATTATTAAAAAAAATAAAAAAATATTGGGGATTTTTTCACTCCAATTGGGAAAAAAACATACTTCTTGCCATTGGGAACGGTATCATTTTTTTGGTACCACTTACATAAGGCAGAAACAACACTGCCCCACAATCATTTTCTTCTAAGTGCATTAAGTGACTTTTGCCTAACGTGACCAACGACTCGGGTTTTCACGAAAATACTGTCGGTAGTCATGAAATATTGTAAAAAAATTTTGTAAATGCCAAATTAGAGGGGGACGTAAGTTCAGGCATTCATTATTATGAAAAAAACAGCTGCAAATGTCAGTAAAAAATTGACCTGAATTTTAAGCGCTTAAACATCCTATATTACTACTCCAGAGCCGTACCATGGCTACGTGACATGCATGTCAAGTCACACAGTTAACCATGATTCACTGAACACACTCGCTCAGTGGGCTATAAAATAGATCAACATTATTAGTGGAATATTTTTAATTCTCCACCTCATACGACACTGTTTCTATTTCGAGGACACAGTTGTGAAGGGTGTATCAGATTTTTTTCAACAAATGTGGGGATTTGATTCCATGATTCTGGTCAACCACAAAGTAAGTGAAAATTATTACACCGTGTAGAATAATGATTTTGTGGTAGTTGTTTGTTTCTAATAAAAAAAAGATGACCATTCTGTCATTGAAACTGTATTTCTGATTTAAACATGACCATGATAGTTGATAAGATTGCATCTATCTTTATGCTTATTTCACTACCTGCAGGTAATTCAGACCCTGTCATAGTCAGTGCCCCACAGGTGGCGCCACAACAGAATGAGCTAGGGGAGGAACTAGGGAGACTGGCCCAGGATGGTGTCAATGAATCCATCAGGTATTATACTCCTTGTTGTAAGTGAGGAAGTGTCGATTCTTACGGATGGTGGGAAGTGTACAGTACTGGTTCTACCCAGGAAAAGTGGATGGTCTGCCACCACCACAAAAAATCGACCGTCATATATAACATTGCATGTGTTGAAAATGACGTAAAACACTGTACAAAGTGTTAGTTCTGTAAATTGTCTGTTATTTCCATTGAACTTACAAATTAAATATCGGACTATTTTGTCCGTCAGGATCTCTATCTTGCAAATATCAGTCACTGGTGTGTCAAGAGAATTTCTATTATAGGGAAAATCTCATGGAATGGACTGATTCTTGATAAAGATTAAGTCTGAAACCATGGATTTTTTTTTCTTTTTCTTAAGTCAGTGACAGAAATTATCACACTGCCTTCTCAAGGCAACCATGCATTTAGGTATAAATCTTCCTAAAATTCATTGAAATGCTTTTATGCAACCTCAATCACCTAATGAATGCATTTCAGTTGGATTGAATTTTGGTAAATATTTGTAATAAAAAGATATAATCCCATTTCAGAATCCACAATTTATATCTTATTTTGAAATCCACAATTTATATCTTAGTTTGAATTCCACAATTTATATCTTAGTTTGAAAGTCAGAATACGGATGTACCTAGACGTTAAATTCTCTAAGTCGTAACACTTCCGAATACTTCTTCAGCTGTTTTTTTACGTTTTAATAAGCATACTCAGCCTCTTTTGGAAACCATCTTGATTGTGCACAACTTTCTTTGTGACAGCACTGAGATATTCTCCAGCTACATACATCGGGAGGTGCTGCCAGGATGTAGGCCCCACCCCGGGGATATTGTGGAGGCAGGACCACTTGCGGTATGTAACGCCCAGTTCTAGTCTGAAATAGTTCCCTTAGGGGATGCAGGCCCCACCCGGGGGACATTGTCACATTATTATGGGAGCAGGACTGACCACATGATCACTTACGTTATGTAACACCCAGTTCTAGTCTGAAATAGTTCCCTTAGGGGATGCAGGCCCCACCCGGGGGACATTGTCACATTATTATGGGAGCAGGACTGACCACATGATCACTTACGTTATGTAACACCCAGTTCTAGTCTGAAGTAGTTCTCTTAGGGGATGTAGGCCCCACCCCGGGGACATTGTCACATTATTGTGGGGGCAGAACCACTTGCGGTATGTAACACTCAGTTCTAGTCTGAAATAGTTCTCTTAGGTGATGTAGGCCCCACCCCCGGGACATTGTCACATTATTGTGGGGGCAGGACCACTTGCGATATGTAACACTCAGTTCTAGTCTGAAATAGTTCTATTAGGGGATGCAGGCCCCACCCCGGAGACATTGTGGGGGCACATGATCACTTGCATTATGTAACACCCAGTTCTAGTCTGAAATAGTTCTATTAGGTGATGTAGGCCCCGCCCCGGGGACATTGTCACATTATTGTGGGGGCAGGACCACTTGCGATAACACCCAGTTCTAATCTGAAATAGTTACTTTAGTATTGAAGAAGATTCACACAAAGACAAGATCATAGTGATAACCAAACCTTGCTATATGTTTGTCCTCACCACAACAACAGACCCCAGGGGACTTGAATAGGTCTCACCATGTTTGTTGAACTGCAGACATTTTTAGCATCAGTTCAAAATTAAATTAAGGCAGTTATTCAACTGCGAAAAGGGGCGTCCGTGGCCGAGTGGCTAACGTCTCTGACTTGAAATCACTTGCCCCTCACCGCTGTAGGTTCGATCCCTCAGGGGCCTAGGAATCTTTATGTGAGGAAGCTATCCAGCTGGCTTGCGGAACGTCGGTGGTTCTACCCAGGTGCCCGCCCGTGCACGAAAATTGCCAGGAGGGGCACATGGGGTCTTCCTCCACCAATGGAAGCTGGAAAGTCGCCATATGACCTTAGCTGTTAGTGCGACTATAAAATCCAATTCAATCAATCAATCAACTGCGAAAAGAATTTGACTCAAAAACCCAAGTTTAAACTGAATCTGGAAAAAAATATTTTTCTATTTCATGATCATCAATACAATGTAGAAAAGGACGACATTGATCTGAATGCGGACATGATGGCTTTCTCAGTTTTAGGAAATTGTAATGAGAAATGTCGTCATTTTGATCTCATTAGAATATTAGGTTCATTTATGAACACTAGCACGATTGAGGAAGTGTTTTTGAAACAAATTTTAATAGCTTTAAAACAATTGACATTACAGGTAACAAGCAAGACCTACTTGCAGTCTAGCTCGTTTTACCGGTTCAAAAATCAGTCCATAAACAAAAAAAGTAAAAAAGAAGAGGTTTTAACGAACAGCTTAGGCCAAATAAAATCGGGACTGTAGGTAGTCCCGATTTTATTTGGCCTTGCAGTCCCGATTTTATTTGGCCTAAGCTGGTGTTTTAATACATTATAATTCAATGCATTGTAATATTACTAGATGTCAACATCTTCAACACATATTGATGTCATGACCCAATGTCAGTTATTTTTGTGTTCCGGTTAGTTAATAATATGATTATGAATTATCTTTCACTGGGAAGTCTTGATAGAAATGTAATAATTGATTTATTGTCGTCTAGGCCATCATCCCACCGGACACATACTACCCGCTGGACGAGTCTCTACCAGAGGATGTTATAAAGGGAGGCAAGCTGAGCAGTCTACAGTTGGAGGGAGTGATACAGGCAGTAAGGCTTAGTTTATTTCAGGGCACTAGTTTGGCCATTTTTGAGCCCCATTCCTCTACTCTAAAAATATATATTTCCTCCCTTTTAGAAATTCCCCTCATAATCTTTTTTTTTAGATAGGGAATTTTGACAGAAAATTCACTGATTTGTGTTTCCTCGAAATTCCCTATTCCTCTAAAAGCCAGCTTGTATTTCTTTCTTCTTCGACTTCAAACATTTTTGCCAATTTGCTTTAGCGAAAAGCTTGACATATTCAGAACAATGATGTCCATGTGATAGCGTCCGCAACTATTAACTTTTGCGGTAAGCTCAGTTTCTAAGACACTTTCGGTCTTCAAGGTCTATACATACATATTGACAAGCACTCCACATCTTTAAATTGAGGTCTGCTTGCTAGAATGCCCAGTGCAATACAGCGAGGATAAATAAATAGAGTACAGACTTTGGTTGGTTCAGACTCCACAGTTTTATGAAACTCATTGTAAACGCCAGTGTACTGCTGCAGAACTATTGGGATACACTACAACACATCATTTGAAATTGCGAAATATGGTATTTCATCTTCAAATTGTTAGTCGTTCGTTTTGAAGTTTTAATACTACATCCTTTTATGGAGGATTTATTGAAGATTATATGGTATTTTAATTGTATAAGATGTGGACATGCATCTGGAATACATACTTAATAAAAGAAATCTGTGTCGATTTTAGTGCCAAAGACATCAGATGATATTACCAAATGGTCAGCGTGCGGGATTCTTTCTCGGAGATGCTGCTGGTGTTGGAAAAGGGAGGCAGGTGAGCACAATAAGACAGCAATGTTTTCTCAGGGTTTAATTAATGATTGTTTTAAAGGACACAAGGCAATTTGAAAATAGTTATCAAGCGTTCAAATTAGTGTCGCGATTTATTAATCCAGTATCATTTCAACTTTAAACTTGCTTGCATATCATTAAATAAATTTTGAGTTTTCATTTCTCTTGTTATTTTATCATAGTTTTAAAATATTGTTGGTGCAATATAATCAACAGTTTAATAGTAATGGGCAAAAACAATTTACTTTTAACTATTCATGTAATTAATATTTATGATTGAACAAATGCATGTTATGTAGAAAAACAACAGGACGCCATGAGTTTCTTAAACATCAAGATTGCCGTGTCCCTTTAAGCTGTACTGGCTTAAGGCCAGATGAGCTTATGGGATGACAGGTTGTCTGTTAACATTATTTGGCGTGCTCACTATAAAGGCTTCATGTTTCATCAATACTATATCAAAATGTAAACACTGTAAAGGCTTCATGTTTCATCAATACTATATCAGAATGTAAACACTGTAAAGGCTTCATGTTTCATCAATACTATATCAGAATGCAAACAGACAGAAGCATTGTTAATTTAGCCATTTGTTATTTGATTGCTACACAGATAACATCTGGAATATTTTGCTTGTGTTTTAGATAGCAGGCATTATCCTGGACAACTTTGCAAGAGGAAGGACAAAATCAATCTGGTTTACAATCTCTGCTGATTTGATAGTGGACACTAAACGGTAGGTGTTTGATAGTGGACACTAAACAGTAGGTGTTTGATAATGGAAACTAAATGGTAGGTGTTTGATATTGGACACACTAAATGGTAGGTGTTTGATAGTGGACACTAAATGGTAGGTGTTTAATAGTGGACACTAAATGGTAGGTGTTTGATAGTGTACACTAAATGGTAGGTGTTTGATAGTGGACACTAAATGGTAGGTGTTTGATAGTGGACACTAAATGGCAGGTGTTTGATAGTGTACACTAAATGGTAGGTGTTTGATAGTGTACACTAAATGGTAGGTGTTTGATAGTGTACACTAAATGGTAGGTGTTTGATAGTGTACACTAAATGGTAGGTGTTTGATAGTGGACACTAAATGGTAGGTGCTTGATAGTGGACACTAAATGGTAGGTGTTTGATAATAGACACTAAATGGTAGGTGTTTGATAGTGGACACTAAATGGTAGGTGTTTGATAGTGGACACTAAATGGTAGGTGTTTGATAATACACACTAAATGGTAGGTGTTTGATAGTGGACACTAAATGGTAAGTGTTTGATAATAGACACTAAATGGTAGGTGTTTGATAGTGGACACTAAATGGTAGGTGTTTGATAGTGGACACTAAATGGTAGGTGTTTGATAATACACACTAAATGGTAGGTGTTTGATAGTGGACACTAAATGGTAAGTGTTTGATAATGGACACTAAATGGTAGGTGTTTGATAGTGGACACCAAATGGTAGGTGTTGGTATATTACCGGAGTTTTGACGAATATTTGAAGTGTGATAACACAAGTCAATGGTTTTGAAATGGACAACATTTAAAAACTAAATCTGCATTCATAGACAGTGTTTTTCTAAGCAGTCTCACTGCCAATCCCCTAAATAACTGAGAAACACTGTGCCAAGCATAGACAGGTTTATCTTTAAATCCATGAGCATTGTTTGGGTAACTCTTGCAGCCACATGAAATAAATTTACTGCAGTTATTTCCCTTGTGAAAAAAGTACATTGGCACAAAAGACAAGTGACCTGTATATTTGACTAGTCTCGCCTAACAATGAAATTGTTTTATTAATATTTCCAAGGAGTTGGTAGAGTAGAAATTAGCAAGTCAGTTATATCCCCCACCAAAGTATTGTTCAATCTTTGTTATTGTATGGTTTGTTCAGTGTGTCATAATTCTGTTTTCATTTCAGAGATTTGAATGACCTTGGGTGCTACATAAAAGTTATCGACGGATGTCAGGAACTGGATAAACATACAAGGTAATATTTACACCTCCCGCCCAACTTTTTTTTATCAGAATCAGGGCTTTTTTCGAGAAAAATGGGAAAAGGCCTAGACCTGCTGATTTTTAGAAAATGAAGCGCGAGATGTCAAAATCAGGAAAAAAATTACGTGATTTTCATTATTTTGGAGGTTGTTTTAAGAGAAAACTTTTATTAAAATGCATGCTTTAGGAATAATATTAATCAGATCATACATGTGATATTTTCAGGAGGGTTACCAGGGAGATTTGACTTTTTTTCCAGGGAAATTTGACAAAAACCAGGGAGGTTTTTATACTCAAATTTTTAACGCATACCGGTATTCTTTTTTCTGATATAAACCTTAATAAAGGGGGTAAATCAGCATAAAAACATGATATTTTATACATACAATACTGTTTATTTCATGTTAGCATAGCATATAATCAAGTATAGCATGTAGTTAAACACTTTATATAGACTCTGTCCACTTTTTAATCACTAATTACAACAAGACTTGGCTGCTGACAGCATAACCTTTGTCGGTTAATGATGATCATTAATCTGCTTTCATGAACATACCATAAAATAACATCATTTAAATCTGCTAGGGTATATATCTTGAGACTCTGTCCACTTCCAGCATCACCTGTATCAATCGATGCCGAATTCGCTAATTACCACCCCACTTACAGTCGGTGTATTCCTATCATAATCAACCTCTCATGGACATTACAGGTATCGCAGCCACGTGTCATAAACAAACAATCCAATCATTATTTTCACACAATAAACCAATTACCTGACATGCTAATCCTTTTAATTACCCGCCCTCCCCCAGTCGGTGGTGGGGTGATAAGAATCAACCGACTGCTCGTTACTTAGCAGAGGGGTAGGACCCCTCCGAAATGTAACCCACCTGTTGACCGTGGGTGGCGACCCGTGTCGTTGGAGAAGGGATTCCTGGTGGTTGAGTGGCGTGGAGATCTGGTAGTTATCTCCACGTTGCAACACACCACTTTGGTCCGGACTTCAACTAGACGGGCGGTCAGATTTGGCCCGATCTGATCAATCGGTTTGTCATGCCAGCTATAAAAGATCCGACCTTATTATTCAGACAGTACCAGTACACTGTATCTTACCTACTTTTTATATTGTTCTACTTTAAACATTATATAGATAGGGTCTTTTAATGGCGGTGGCGCACGGGCTAATCATGTATTTCAAAACGCTATATGGTTATACTCGTGCCACTTTTTAAGCGGAACATAAGTGCGGCTCTTTGACTTTTTAGTTGAGGGGTTATGTCCGCAGGGTGGTATGGGGGGTCTGATGCGTTAGCTTTATATGAGTATACCTTCTACGTATTCTTGGCATTTTGACTGTTGGATATCCACAGCAAATGTCCCCTGGTTGGACTCCGAGGTGGGTGAGAAGCGTGGAAGATGAATTCTGAACGCCATGGCATCACAAAACGCACAAACTACTAATAAACGGATAAAAACAGAACATGAATCTGATACTGAGGAATCAGTAATCAATCAATCTTTTCCTCGTTTTCTCATTATCGAATCGGAAAACGGGGAAAACCCTATTACAGATCTGTCGCCTTTCGTGATCGAGAAAACTGTCCATTCCATTGCTGGACATGTCAAACAAATTAAAAAATTAAAAAAAAACAATTCTTATTGAAACAAACAAAAAATCTCACTCTGATAATTTACTTACAATTACACAAATTTTAAACACAAAAGTCAAATGTTACGCTCACACCTCTATGAATATCTCCAAAGGCGTCATCAGGTGCCCGGATCTCTCCGGAGTACCTGAAGACAAAATTATTCGCGAGCTTGCGCCACAGTTGGTAACTGCAGCTCGCCGAATAACCATCAGGAGGAATGACAAAATTATTAGTACAAATACTATCATACTCACATTTGCAGCACCCGTCTTACCAAAAACAATAAAGGTGGCATATCTGCAATTGCATGTTGACGCCTACATTACCGTTACATTGCTACAACTGCCAAGCCTTTGGGCACCACAACTCCAGGTGTACTAGAGAAGAACGTTGT
This sequence comes from Cyrtodaria siliqua, assembly GCA_037043455.1. Classification (NCBI taxonomy): domain Eukaryota; kingdom Metazoa; phylum Mollusca; class Bivalvia; order Adapedonta; family Hiatellidae; genus Cyrtodaria; species Cyrtodaria siliqua. Next base: position 50,481 of record JAWPHD010002959.1, read on the forward strand.
GGTAAATGTGGCGACTCTGCATTCAAACATAACGAATCAGATTGTCCTAACGACCTCAAATGTACCAACTGCGGTCTGGGACATCACGCAAATTCAAAATTATGTGAAAAATTTAAAAAAGAAAAAGAAATCATAACAGTTAAATATACACAAAACATATCCTTTCCAGAAGCAAGAAAATTGATTGAAGAAAAATATAAAATTTCAAGTTCGACCTCTTACGCATCTATTCTCAAAACAACAGCAACACACACAGAATGCAGGGATGCAAGTATGCAATACGAACCACAGCCAGAAATTCAAAATACAAAGAATACTTCCTTAGTATCAGATCCAAACAAAAGTCAACAAACACAACTTAACAAACCAAAATTAAAGCCCAGTGCTTCTCCAACTAGGGAGCACAAGGAGCAGCCAAAGGTGTCTAACGGCCCTATTGAGCTGCATAACAAATTCGAACAGCTCATGGACATTTCAGAGCCGGCAGCTGCACTGCCACTTCCATCCTCGCATGAAAAGTTAGTTGAGGTGCCACTTCAGCTGACTTCTTCCAGGGAGGAGGATTCATCAGTGGAGATGTCACTGCTTGAGTCTCCTAAGACCTCTCCTAAATCTAAGGCCAAAAATAAAAATAAAATTCAAAGTCGCCTTAACGCTCAATAATGGGTAAAACTAATAAGATCATTCAATGGAATTGTCGAGGTTTGAAACCAAATTATGATGAAATCGTTAATCGAAACATTCCTCACAGACCTGTTGCGTTGAAAACAAATTTGCAAGCTATTGCGGTCAGTGTTACTATGCACAGAGTCATAACAATATGTTCCTTATATTTACCACCTAGTTCCTCACTAGACCCTAAAGCTCTAAATCACCTAGTTGCACAATTGCCATCACCTTTTATACTCTTGGGCGATTTTAATGCACACAACTACATCTGGGGTTGTAAAGATATAAACGATAAAGGCAAGAAAATTGAGGATTTCTTAGCCAAAATCAATTTGTGTCTTTTTAATAATAAGTCACATACTTATTTACATCCTGCTACAGGCTCTCATTCTTCCATTGATTTAACAGTATGCGATCCAACGCTTTTGATGGATTTTTCGTGGAGTGTTGGAGACGACCTCTGTGGAAGTGACCACTTTCCCCATATTTCTTGAAAATATCGACCCTCCACTTTTCGAAAAAACGCAACGATGGAAACTTCGCAAGGCTGATTGGACTACGTTTCAATCTCTTTGCGAGGAACAATTAAAGCCTTCTGTTTTCGAGGATGTCGAAGACGCAACTGCTCTTTTTACCAAAACTCTTCACGATATAGCTGATCGAACCATTCCAAAAACATCGGCAAATCCTAAACGCCCACATAAACCATGGTACGACGATGACTGCAAAAAGGCAGTCAGCGATCGTAAAGCTGCATTAAATAATTTTAACTTGCGGCCAACTCAAATTTTTTTAGATAACTTTAGAGTTTTTCGTGTGAAAGCCCGTCATACTATTAAGGATAGCAAGAGGAAATCCTGGAGATCTTACGTCTCTAGGCTGAATTCTCGCTCATCTCTTAAGAAGACATGGGACATGGTCTGGAAAATAAGTGGTAAGATAATTCCAGTTCTGTAAATCATCTTAAAACAGATAATGGAGATATAACATCTGTCAAAGATATTACAAACACTTTGGCAGAAACTTTTTAAAAAAATTCTTCTTCTGAAAATTGTCAACCAAATTTTCTGAAAAATAAGAAACAAAAAGAACAGAAGAAGCTGAACTTCAAGTCGAAAAACTTGGAAAAATACAATAAACTATTCACTCTCAAAGAACTTCGAGAGTCCCTTAAAAAGGCTCATGATACATCAGCTGGTCCTGATGATATCCATTATCAATTACTAAAACATTTACCTGAATCCTGTCTCTCTACCCTTCTTGATATATTTAATAAGGTTTGGGTGACGGGAATCTTCCCCGATTCTTGGCGGGAAGCAATCGTTATTCCAGTCCCCAAACCTGGAAAGGATCATACGGACCCTATAAATGATCGCCCAATCGCTTTAACGAGTTGTATATGTAAAACCATGGAACGAATGATTAATGAGAGACTCGTTTGGTACCTGGAGTCCAACAAACTGATAACAAAGTATCAAAGTGGATTCCGGCGCCAACGAGGCACAACAGACAATCTCATATGATTTGAATCGTTTCTTAGGGAAGCTTTCATAAAAAACATTTAGTCGCTGTATTTTTTGACTTGGAGAAAGCTTATGTTACTGCATGGAAGTACGGTATTATGAATGATCTACATGACATTGATCTTAGAGGCCGATTACCCATTTTTATAGAGAAATTCTTAGATGATAGACAGTTTCGTGTCCGAATGGGTTCAACTCTCTCTGATATTCATGAACAGGAGATGGGTGTTCCACAGGGCAGCATACTATCTGTCACACTTTTTAATATAAAGATTAACAGTATAGTAAAATGCATCAATTCAGGTGTGGATTGTTCGCTATATGTTGACGACTTTGTTATATGTTATCGTGCAAAAACATGAATACTATCAAGAAACAATTACAACAATGTCTCAATAAACTTCAGACCTGGTCTGATGAAAATGGTTTTAAATTTTCTAAATCTAAAACTAATTGTATGCATTTTTGTCAACTTCGTAAACATCATGAAGACCCTCATCTAACACTGGATGGGTCACCAATACCAGTAGTGGATGAGACAAAATTCCTTGGTCTTATTTTCGACCGTAAATTAACGTTTATACCACACCTTAAGTACTTGAAGGCCAAATGCCTTAAAGCTCTTAACTTACTTAAAGTTGTTGCAAACACTAATTGGGGAGCAGATCGAAAAGTCCTCTTGCGACTTTACAGATCTCTTATCAGATCCAAGCTGGACTACGGCTCAATAGTATATGGATCGACTCGCAAGTCATACTTGCAGATGCTCGACCCTATACATAATCAAGGATTACGACTCGCCATGGTTGCCTTTCGTACATCACCAGCCGAAAGTCTATATGTTAAAGCCAATGAACCATCACTGTCTCATAGACGAGACAAATTAGCTCTTCAATACGCCATTAAATTAAAGTCTAACCCTTCAAACCCAACTTTCGATAACGTTTTTAATCCTAGTTGTGAGCCTCTTTTTGATCGAAAACCGAAGGCCATTCGACCATTTGGTCTTCGTATTAAACCAAAATTAAGAGACACTGAAATCGACCTAAATTTGATTGCCAAGTACAAAGTACCACAAATTCCACCGTGGACTTTGGAAACTCCAACAATTATTTTTGATCTTTGTAATAATAACAAATCCAGTACAGACCCTACTGTCTTCCAAGCAAATTTAATGAAATTATATCGCAATAAAGTGACTTTCAACATATCTACACAGATGGCTCTAAAGATGGAGATAAGGTAGCTGCAGCAGCTGTTCACAAACACAACATAAAGAGCCGCCTGCCTGACAAGGCCTCTATCTTTTCAGCTGAACTTAAAGCAATTGAACTTGCCTTAAATTATATTCAGGAATCTGATGATGACCATTTTGTAATATTTTCTGATTCCCTTTCAAGCACTTTTGAACGTATGTTATATATGAAAAGAGTGCTATATAAATATGGTATAATAATAATAATCTCTTCAGGCACTGGGTAATATGAAACATGATAACCCAGTTGTGCTTCAACTTTTAGAAAAGTACAATTCTCTTATAATTGATAATGTTATTATTTTCTGCTGGCTTCCAAGCCATGTAGGAATACGTGGTAATGATAGAGCTGATAGTGCTGCTAAGGCAGCATTAGATTTACATATATCTAATACCAAATTACCTTATACTGATTTTAAAAGTTGTTTTAACACATATATTCGTAACTCTTGGCAAACCGCTTGGGATTTGTCAGTTAACAATAAACTCCATCCAATTAAACCGTTACTCGGAGAATGGCGTTCTTCTAGTAGACCCATTCGTCGAGAGGAAGTTGTCCTAGCCCGGTGCAGGATAGGGCATACACGTTATACTCAATCATATTTATTACAAGGTGATCAATTACCAGAATGTATACCCTGCTTTGCACCGTTAACGGTCAAACACATCTTATTGGAATGTGTAGACTTTGATCCTATGCGTCAAAGGTACTACAATGTTAATACTATGAAAGAGTTATTTGATACTGTAGATTTTAGTCTTGTTTTTGATTTCCTAAAAGAGATCAGACTCTATAAATCATTATAATGTGTTTTTATATATATTTACTTGTTTATATACCCGTTGACGGGCATTCGTTGATTTACATACATAGTTTATATTACACCTTATCATCCCTTATTTTTTAATAGTTTTATTAGCTCGACTGATCAGAGATCAGCAGAGCTTATGCCGTGGTGCAGCGTCCGTCGTCCGTCCGTCTGTCCGTCTGTCCGTAAACTTTTATTTGTAGCGACAACTCCTCTGAAACTACTGGATGGATATTCATGAAACTTTACAGAAATGTTGCCCATAAAGTCTAGTTGATCCTAGCAAAAATTCATGTTGATGTGAAATTCAAGATGGCCGCCAAAGCTAAAAATAGAGTTTTAAAATACAAGTTTGTATCGACTACTTCTTGAAAACTATAAGTGATATTGATATGGGACTTTTTCTAAAATGATCAGCATGACATGATGTTGATCCTTGTCAAAAATCATTTTGATTCAACGTTAAACATGGCTGCCAGTGGCCATCTTTGGTTACATAGAGTTATATAGTAAAAACTTGTAGCGACTACTCCTCTGAAACTACTTGACGGATGTTCATGAAACTTCACAGGAATGTTGCTCTTGATGTCTAGTTGATCCTAGAAAAATTTCAGGTCGGCCGGAAATTCAAGATGGCCGCCACAGCTAAAAATAGATTTAAAATAAATAAGTTTGTAGCGACTACTTCTTCAAAACAATAAGAGATATTGATATGGGACTTATTCTAAAATGATCAGTATGACATGATGTTGGTCCTTGTCGAAAATCGTTTAGATTTGACGTTAAACATGGCTGCAGCGGCCATCTTTGTTTACATAGAGTTATATAATGAAAACTTGTAGCGACTACTCCTCTGAAACTACTTGACGGATTTTCATGAAACTTCACAGGAATGTTGCTCTTAATGTCTAATTGATCCTAGCAAAATTTCAGGTCGGCTGGAAATTCAAGATGGCCACCAAGGTTAAAAATAGATTTTCAAAAAACAAGTCTGTAGCGACTACTTCCTGAAATCAAAATCAATCAGTAGAGCTTCAAGGTCATTGACCTCTTGTCTTTATATATTTACATAAATTTTTAATTAATAGTTCATTTCTTTGTTTTTCATCAATTTTTGCGCACAATATGACCTATTTATGTGTCGACGTGCCGTAAAACACCATTCATTCATTCATTCATTAATTATCCGCCCAGGGGCAATGTTTTCACAGATATAGATAAGACGGCAAGTGTTTATTTTCTAAATCATTCGGAAAACTCGGTCTTGATCCAATAAATCATAGCAATTACCCAAAAGGATTCGCAAATGGCGAAATTTTGTAACTCGGCGGAAAATATCGGGATTAATGGAGCTCCCGGCGGAAGGCCGGGAGATCCCATGAAATCCCGGGAGAAATTAGCTCCCGGCGGGAGATATCACATGTATGTCAGATATTGAATTTTTTATCAATAAGCAATGTAATGTCTGTCACTTTCAAAAATTGGGAATTTCGGCCCCTCTTAAATAGGTTAAAAAAGCCCTGGAGATGCTTTAATATCAAAGCTTGACATGGGTGTCACAGTGGCTGACATTAGTTTATCTAAATGTGTTCATGATTGCTTTAAGCAATTTGTACATTTTGTCAGAAGTGGGTCACAATTATTAACCTTGACACCGGAGAGTGGACATTCTCTGAAGTTGAAGCTATCGAGTTTTAATTATAATTATGCAGTTTCTGTTCCAAAACGGTATGCATGTAAATGTCTACCTCTGCTCTACTGACAATAGTATAAGGCCAAAAAAAAACTGTGTTTAAGAGCAATGCTCTCAAAAAAGCTAGGTAGGGCAGGGATTTATTTTGTTTTGTTTTTGTGCCCCCGAAATTTTTTCAGGGCCATATAGTAATGGCACCGTCCGTCCGTCTGTCTGTCCGTCATTCCGCTTTTCGTGTCCGGACTGTACCTTCAAAACCCCTGCATGGATTTTTAGATCACCTGAGCCGAAGGCTCAAGGTGATCTATTGGGATCACTCTGCGTCTGTCGTCCGTCGGCGTCTTCGTCGGCGTCGTCGTCGTTGTTAACTTTTCTTCAAACGACTTCTCCTCAGAAACCGCTTGGCTAATTTTGCCCAAACTTCACGTGGATGATCCTTAGATGAAACCTTTTTATATTTGTTAAAATTAGGTCAGCTCGACATCCAAGATGGCCGCCATTACTATATATGGTCAAAACCTTAAAAAATCTTCTTCTCCAGAACCGCTTGACAGATTTCAACAGTTTTTCTTTTAAAATGATTGCCAACACCTAGACTATCAAGTTTGTTCAAATGAAGTCCCCGGGGTCAAAAATGGCCGTGCCCCGGGGATCCAAAGTTTGTATATTGAGATTTTGCATGTTTTTCATATGGACATATAGGAAAAAACTTTAAAAAAATCTTCTTCTCTGAAACCACAAGGCACAGAGCTCTCATGTATTACATGTAGCATCAGTTTATGGTCCTGTACTAAGTTTGTTCAAATGGTGACCCTGGGGTCAAATTTGTCCCCGTCCAGGGGGTCACAGTTTTACATAGACTTATATAGGATTTTTTTTTAAAAAATCATTTTCTCAGAAACTACAAGAGCCAGAGGTTTGATATTTTGCATTTACTATAAGCTTATGGTCCTTTACCGAGTTTGTTCAACTGGTGACCCTCGGGTCATATTTGGCCCCGCCCCAAGGGTCACATGTTTTACATAGACATGTATAGGGAAACACTTAAAAAATCTTCTTCTCTGAAACTGCAGAAGCCAGAGGTTTAATATTTTGCATTTGCTATAAGCTTATGGTCCTCTACCAAGCTTGTTCAAATGGTGACCCAGAGGTCAGATTTGGCCCCGCCCCGGAGTCACAATTTTGCATAGGCTTGTATAGGGAAAAACTGAAAAAAATCTTCTTCTCTGGAACCACATGGCACGGAACTCTCATGTATTACATGTAGCATCAGCTTATGGTCCTCTACTTAGTTTGTTCAAATGGTGACCCTGGGGTCAAGTTTGTCCCCGCCCTAGGGGTCACAGTTTTACATAGACTTAAATAGGATTTTTTTTTTTAAAAAAATTCTCGGAAACTACAAGAGCCAGAGGTTTGATATTTTGCATTTACTTTAAGCTTATGTTCCTTAACCAAGTTTGTTCAAATGGTGACCCTCGGGTCACTTTGGCCCCGCCCCAAGGGTCACATGTTTTACATAGACATGTACATCTATAGGGAAAAACTTAAAAAATCTTCTCTGAAACTGCAAGAGGTTTAATATGTTGCATTTGCTATAAGCTCATAGTCCTCTACCAATTTTGTTCAAATGATGACCCTGGGGTCACATTTGGCCCCATCCCGGGGTCACAGTTTCTGGAACTGCAAGAGCCAGAGGTTTAATATTTTGCATTTGCTATAAGCTTATGGTCCTCTACCAAGTTTGTGCAAATGGTGACCCTGGTGTCAAACTTGGCGGCGCCCCGGGGATCACAGTTTTATATAGACATATATATAGGAAAAAAACAAGTCTTCTCTGAAACTGCAAGAGCCAGAGGTTTAATATTTTGCATTTACTATAAGATTATGGTCCTCTAACAAGTTTGTTCAAATGGTGACCCTTGGGTAAAATTTGGCCCCACTCCGTGGGTCACAGTTTTACATAGACTTATATAGAAAACACATTAAAGTCATCTTCTCTGGAACTACAAGAACCAGAGGTTTAATATTTTGCATTTACTATACTCTTATGGACCTTTACCAACTTTGTCCAAATGGTGACCCTGGGTTCACATTTGGCCCCGTCCCAGGGGTAACGTTTTACATAGACTTGTATAGGGAAAAACTTAATAAACCTTCTTCTCTGAAACCACAAAGCACACAGCTCTCATATATTACATGTAGCCCTGGGGTCACATTTGGCTCTGTCCAAGGTGTTACTCTCTAGCACCTTCATTTTGTATTTGATCTTTACCAAACTTTGTCAGTGTCTTAAACTGTCTATATCAATGTTGTGTCTTAAACTGACTATACCAATGTTGTTATACACAACAGAGCCCACATTTCTTGAACAATCTTAACCAAACTTGCACAGATTGTATATGACCATAAGATTTCGAAGAAGTTCGGTAATGTGCCAGTACTCAGGTGATCGCTTTAGGGCCATCTTGGCCCTCTTGTTGATTAACTTGGCACAAGTGATCACCATAACAAGACGATGTGTTGCGCGCAAAACCCAGGTCCGTACCTCAAATGTCAAGGTCACACTTGAAGTTCATAGGTCAAAACTGACGGATTTTCATGAAACTTCACACGAATAATGCTCTTGATATCCAATTGATCCTAGCACAACTTCAGGTTGGCCGGAAATTCAAGATGGCCACCAAGGCTAAAAATAGATTTTCAAAATACAAGTTTGTAGCAACTACTTCTTGAAAACTATAAGTGATATTGATATGGGACATTTTCTAAAATGATCAGTATTACATGATGTTGATCCTTGTCACAAATTATTTTGGTTTGATGTTAAACATGGCCGCCAGCGGCCATCTTTGTTTACATAGAGTTATATAATTAAAACTTGTAGTGACTACTCCTCTGAAACTACTTGACGGATTTTCATGAAACTTCACAGGAATGCTGATCTAGCTATCAAAAACTTATCAGTAGAGCTTCAAGGTCATTGACCTCTTGTTTGTGTTTTTTTTTTTTAAGTAAGTCAAAACAGCTTCACCTGCCGGCATGCTACAGAAACCTTTTAAGCCCTTGATAATACTTATCTGAGTGTATTTTAACCAAGAGGAAGAAATTTGGATGATAATCTACTAATAAGAATTAACACCCTTTGAAATAGTATAAAATGCTGACGAATTACAGTTTTTTTTATGCCTAATTTGGGGCCGTTATTCGGCCCCATTCACAATGCCAAAAAGTATACTTTTTTCACAATTATATCCAAAAAATTCACAATCTGAAAAAAACACAAAAAAACAACAACAACAGGCAGTAAGGATACTAGTCTTAATATAAGCTGGTGTCAAAACTAGTCTGTATTTACCAAAAACAAAACTTAAAACCAAGGGATATTAAACTGTGAAAATAAAAGTGAAAAAAGTTTCTTTTTCTTTTGTTATAATATTTCACAATTTTCACAATTTCTAGAAAAATGCCGCTATTTTTCACAATGGCACAGGCTGCATTCACAAAACACATAAAAAAAACACTGAATTACGAATGTACGGTCAGAAAAATCAGTTAAAACTTTAGGATTGGCGGGTTTTGCTATAAACCATCAGTGTTCAATCTAACTTTGCCAAACAGAGGGCCATTTGGGCCCAATGACTTTAAAATAGGGGGCCATTGTAAAAAATTAGAGGCCAAGCATAAAACTAAAAAAGCCAATAAAATCATACCTTTAAATATGTATTTTGTTGTTTTGACTCCAATGTCCGTCCCAGTGGCAGTTTCATAATGAAAGTGAACTGTAAACTTGCAAACAGTTTAACTAATTAAACGTTTAAACTGTCAACAGTAATATGTACAGTGCATTATACTATAGTGTCATATATATAATGCTTCACAACTGTTACTTTTCCTACTATATCTTAAAAGCTCTCCTACTCTTAACAGCTTTCCATTCATGCAATGCCTGTTCATAGTCAAAATCTGCAACACTGGCCTTGTTCAAAGAAATGCTCATCAGTTTATTTAACCTGTCTGCTGATAACCTGTTACCATCAGATGTTTTATGAAATTTATGTCATTTTGGCGAGAAAACCCATGTTCACAATCAGCTGTTTGCAGAGGTGCTATAAGCGCTAGTTCTGCTAGTTTCAGGATATTTGTGAACAAATCCGTGTGATACTTGAAACTGAGTTTCCACAAAATGAAGATGTCTGTGAGATACTTCTGTAAACTAGCCATGTTTTTCAACGACTAACGATCGTCTGATAACAATTTTTGTTGGAGGTCTCGTTTCTTTAAATGTTGGTGTTTTGCCTGGTTGAGGGACAGGGAGAGACAGTACTGTTATCATCGGACTTAAATGAGAAAAAATCTGAAATGTAAATCATTGATGAGGACACGGCTAGTAATAGTAACACCCTAGCAACAGAAGGGTTACGCTGTATTATCTTGTGTAAAAATACTGTACAGTTTATCAATCGTGACACAGTCAGCAGGTGCGCGCGGTGTGCCTAAATAGCAGAATTGGAGAAAATGAACGAAATTAACAAAACGACCATCGCCGATCTAGTGCGCCCAGCGGGCCCATTCTCTATGATAAATTGCGCCATTTCGATCGCAAAGGGGTCAACAGCGCAATGGCTCAGCCTAGATTGAACAATGAACCACGTTTTTATGCCCCTGATGGGAGGCATATACATATAGTGATCGCACCGTCCGTCTGTTCAGTCGTCCTTTTGTCTGAAACAAACATGTCTCAGTCATAACTTTGAAAGAACTGAAGGGATTTCAGTTCAACTTTACTTCACTCAAATGTTAACCATAATGAAAAGGTGTGTGGTTTGCAAGAATCAAGTCTGTTCCTCAAAGGTCAAGGTCACACTTGGAGGTCAACTGTCAAATGAGTTGCCTTTTTCGGGGGCATTTGTCACTTACTGGTGAAATTTCTTGTTCTCTTTTTCAGGGTTCGAAACTAACTTTTATAAGTAGGAAGGGCTTCAGGACTTCCTGACTTTGAAAACTGGTGGTCCTTCTAACAGATAGGTGTCCTTCTCATGTACAGCTATACTTACCGAAACATTACAATAAACAACACACACATATACAGTGTTATTCTGTTCAATGTTTACATTATTTTTCAAGTTTGTCTTGTTATTTTGGTGGCAGAGGGACGTTTTTTGAGAATTTTAAAGAACGCGAAAACCTGTATATTTTTAATGTCCATAATTTAAAATCGCAGACCCAAAGGGCCACCAATCTTTAGAAAAGTGGTATTCCTTCCACAAATCAGGTGGTCTCTGGCTAGCAGACCTGCGTTAGTGTCGAACCCTGCTTTTTATATCAAATCAGATTTATAAGATGTCATGCAAAGCAATAGTAACATTTTGTTAAACCTTTTTGTTTGAAAAATGGGACATATTATTATGTCTATCCGCTTGTATGTAAACAATTATTCATTTTGTGCAATAACCTTGTAAGAGCCTCCGTGGCCGGGATAGTTGACACAGCGCCTAAACTTCCTCACCTCTCACCACTGCGGGTTCGAATCCCACTCCGGTTCGTGGCGAACATGTGATCAACCAGTAGTATTTTTACAAAGTGGTTTCATTGGCTAATCGACCCGAGTTGAAATTCAACACATCAATTGATTGGATAATGTCGATTGTCAATTAAGGTTCTTGGAGGATGGATTACAGCATGTTTTGATGTTGAAAATTATAATTGAATTACGTAAGCGAGTGCAATTAACAGATTTTGAAACGTGGGGGATGTTTTATTACAGGTGCCTGACTGTTTGTTATACACAGATCATGTAAGTTAGGCAGTGGTATTATTTTTTTTGGACTAGCCCGACGGGCTACCTGCATGGAATTTGTTACAAGCCCGGCTTTAATTTTGACTAGACCTGGGCGTCGGGCTATCCAATTTCTGGAGCCCTGCAATGACCCAATCCTGAAAGAAAGTTTCCACACTAACTTCCGTTGCATAAGAATTTGACTTTGAAGGGCGTACTATGCACTGTTTGCAACTTGATTTTGTGACCCATGAATAGATTGTGTAATACTTCATTTATTTATATTTTATTTCTGTTATAGAGTACTAGGATTACCAGCTGACTTTAGAGAAGGAGTTGTGTTCAGCACCTATGCCACCCTGGTGTCTACTGTACAGAAGGGAGGTAAGTCTGCTTGCACATTCAGAAGGGAGGTAAGTCTGCTTTAGAAGGGAGGTAACTGCTTGCACATTCAGAATGGAGGTAAGTCTGCTTCAGAAAGGAGGTAACTGCTTGCACATTCAGAAGGGAAGCAAGTCTGCACATTGGTGACTGCGGTACATAAGGGAGGTAAGTGCTTGCACATTCAGAAGGGAGGTAAGTCTACTTGCACATATGCCACTCTTGTGTCTACCATACAGAAGGGAGGTAAGTCTTATTTCTGGACTGACCCTGTCAGATATTACGGTTGAAGTACAGATATACCTGCTCAATAAGAAAATACCAGCTTTCCATAGGAGTAGATTCTGATTTCAGAGATAACTAATCAAACTTTACATCCTACAAATTTAGAGACCTTGCATATTTTCCCAACAGGACCGTTCAGCAGTGGTAGGAACACCCGACTACAACAACTGGTCAACTCAGGTGTGGTGGGGAACAGTTTGATTGTTGTCTTGTATTTATATATATTCTCCCAACAGGTGCATTTAGTAGCGGTAAGAACACCTGACTACAACATCTGGTCAACTCTGGTGTGGTGGGGTAGTTTGATGGTTGTCTTGTATTTATATATATTCTCCCAACAGGTGCATTCAGTAGCGGCAAGAACACGCGACTACAACAGCTGGTCACCTCTGGTGCGGTAGGGAACAGTTTGATGGTTGTCTTGTATTTATATATATTCTCCCAACAGGTGCATTTAGTAGCGGTAAGAACACCTGACTACAACATCTGGTCAACTCTGGTGTGGTGGGGAAGTTTGATGGTTGTCTTGTATTTATATATATTCTCCCAACAGGTGCATTCAGTAGCGGCAAGAACACGCGACTACAACAGCTGTTCACCTCTGGTGCGGTAGGGAACAGTTTGATGGTTGTCTTGTATTTATATATATTCTCCCAACAGGTGCATTCAGTGGCGGTAAGAACACCTGACTACAACATCTGGTCAACTCTGGTGTGGTGGGGAAGTTTGATGGTTGTCTTGTATTTATATATATTCTCCCAACAGGTGCATTCAGTAGCGGCAAGAACACGCGACTACAACAGCTGGTCACCTCTGGTGCGGTAGGGAACAGTTTGATGGTTGTCTTGTATTTATATATATTCTCCCAACAGGTGCATTCAGTAGCGGCAAGAACACACGACTACAACAGCTGGTCACCTCTGGTGCGGTAGGGAACAGTTTGATGGTTGTCTTGTATTTATATATATTCTCCCAACAGGTGCATTCAGTAGCGGCAAGAACACGCGACTACAACAGCTGGTCACCTCTGGTGCGGTAGGGAACAGTTTGATGGTTGTCTTGTATTTATATATATTCTCCCAACAGGTGCATTCAGTGGCGGTAAGAACACCTGACTACAACATCTGGTCAACTCTGGTGTGGTGGGGAAGTTTGATGGTTGTCTTGTATTTATATATATTCTCCCAACAGGTGCATTCAGTAGCGGCAAGAACACGCAACTACAACAGCTGGTCACCTCTGGTGCGGTAGGGAACAGTTTGATGGTTGTCTTGTATTTATATATATTCTCCCAACAGGTGCATTCAGTAGCGGCAAGAACACGCGACTACAACAGCTGGTCACCTCTGGTGCGGTAGGGAACAGTTTGATGGTTGTCTTGTATTTATATATATTCTCCCAACAGGTGCATTCAGTAGCGGTAAGAACACCTGACTACAACATCTGGTCAACTCTGGTGTGGTGGGGAACAGTTTGATGGTTGTCTTGTATTTATATATATTCTCCCAACAGGTGCATTCAGTAGCGGCAAGAACACGCGACTACAACAGCTGGTCACCTCTGGTGCGGTAGGGAACAGTTTGATGGTTGTCATGTATTTATATATATTCTCCCAACAGGTGCATTCAGTAGCGGTAAGAACACACGACTACAACAACTTGTCAACTGGTGTGGTGGGGAACAGTTTGATGGTTGTCTTGTATTTGACGAGTGTCACAAGGCCAAGAATTTCGTACCTGTAAGTATGGAGGACACATATGGGGCGATATCAGTGTATTGGGAAGAAATTCAAGACTTGGGTGTGCAAATATGCAAACAGGGTGTGCAAAATAATATGCTAAGACGAGCAAGAGCCAGTTCATGCAGGCGGATGTCTTGGGGGCATTAATTTTTTTTAAACAGAATATTGTGAAAAAATGTACATTTTAGTGAAAACAACAACATTTTTTACTCTACCCACCACACCAAATATTGGCCGCACTATTTGAAATATGACCGTGCAAAAAATGGTTGGCTAGCTAATACACTGGGCAATATTCATAACACATCTTCTTAAAAATATTAAGATGTTTCTTTAAAAATCAAAATTTTCTAAATTCCAGTTCTTATTGTATAAAAACAACTTTTCTTGGAAACTTTCAGTGTTGGGGAAAGTTTGGAGAATATTCTGTTAAGCCCCGTAGTTTTAAGGCTAATTTATGTTCTAGGATACTATTATGCAAAAAATAAAAGATTTTTCCAAGATGCTTTATGAATATGGCCCATGAATGTTTTACACACTGAAGCTGTGGAGCTGGCTGTGGAACCACACACTGACTGAACTGTCTTCACTTGTGTGTAGGTCATATACAATTTACAACTCCTTTGTTTTTGATTTTATACAAACAAATATACACTGTCAGGCTGTTCTACATTGACAACTATTGCTGAGGTGTTTTATAATGAAAAGCAAGAAAAGTTGTTGTGATATGAAAAATAATATAGATTACCTAGTTATATAAGGGCCATCATTTTACAAAACAGCAATACAGAGTTATGGGACATTACAGCAACATTTGTCTCTGATTGTTATTCAGCAATACAGAGTAATGGGACTTTACAGCAACATTAGTCTCTGATTGTTATTCAGCAATACAGAGTAATGGGACTTTACAGCAACATTGTCTCTGATTGTTATTCAGCAATACAGAGTTATGGGACATTACAGCAACATTGTCTCTGATTGTTATTCAGCAATACAGAGTTACGGGACATAATAGCAACATTAGTCTCTGATTGTTATTCAGCAATACAGAGTTATGGGACATTACAGCAACATTTGTCTCTGATTGTTATTCAGCAATACAGAGTTATGGGACATTACAGCAACATTAGTCTATGATTGTTATTCAGCAATACAGAGTTATGGGACTTTACAGCAACATTGTCTCTGATTGTTATTCAGCAATACAGAGTTATGGGACATTACAGCAATATTTGTCTCTGATTGTTATTCAGCAATACAGAATTATGGGACATTACAGCAACATTAGTCTCTGATTGTTATTCAGCAATACAGAGTTATGGGACATTACAGCAACATTTGTCTCTGATTGTTATTGATGTATCTTTAATATTTTGTTATTCAGGGAAAAGAACAAGCCAGTACAAAGGTTGCATTGGCTGTAACCAGTATACAAAGGTTAGTTGCTTGTACTATAGTGATGGTTGTCTAAAAATAAGTAAAACATCATTTTGCTGGAAAATACAATTTTACCTCAAAACTTTCTCGCCTCTCACTGCTGCAGGTTCGAATCCCACTGGGAGCTTCACTTGTCAAGTGAGAAAGTGTTAATTCTTATGGATGGCTAGAGGTATACAGTACTGATTCTACCAGGCAAAATGGGCCGGTCTGGCTGTTATGTATGGCCTAACATAAAACATCATTCAAACAACAAGAAAACCCTCAATAGAATATTGAATTATGTCGCATGATAAACGGTGGTTATGTAGGGTAGTTATTGTTTCATTGGGGTAAACTCTATCTCACATGACTGAAAATGTAGAATATAAGAATATGATGAGTATCCATGATTGTGAGATGGGGAACTCTTGCATACCGGATAAGGATATCCGTCATTATACTTAGATATAGTAGCTGGCGGCGTCAACGCTCAACATGTCTTTGATATGCAAGAAAAAGAATCTATTATGGGTATTCGTTTCAGATAGGTAATTCCAACCCTCGGTATAAGTGTTTTATTCGGAACCGAGGCTTCCTGCATACCCATGAAAGATTCTTATACTCTCAGACCAGGGGTCAGAATTACAACCTGGGGCGAGGTTCCCAGTTACAATTCTGATCCCGAGGGTGAGATTTTCCTATCTCACATGAATAATCTTATGATTAATTATTTTTTTCTCATTTTGTACTTTGTAAGGCATAAATTTATAAGCAACTTCAATGACCATATTTGATTTGACGTCGGAATAGGATGACGTCAATAGGATGACGTCAATGTGCACATGAGGAAAACACCTATTTCATGTGGCTAAAAATGAGAGAAAAATGGATTAATTTGTATCCTTTCCTTAGCGGCGGTGGCTCTCACTATATCAGTCGAAATAGTGTATTTATAATGAACAGATAAACAATTAAATATTATTGTTGGACTGTTATATAACAACATGGACTATTGATGGTGTAACATAACAAGTCAGTGTAACATAAGTCAGCATGGACTATTGATGGTACGTATCTGTTTGCAGTATGCTGCCGAAGGCCAGAGTTCTGTACTGCAGTGCTACGGGTGTCACGGATGTAAAAAACATGGTAGGTAACACGCAGTATATACATGTATGTTACATGGTAGGTAACGGACAATTTATACAGTTATTACAATAGTATATGCCTAGTACCTTCATTTTCGATGGACAAAAAAATCTGCATCGCTACTAGCATTTTCTGATTTTGTGTCACTATCTTACTAAAAATAGATCACAAAATCATACTACAACGTCATATGATGTGGTTGCCTACCTGTGTATACGTCTGTGCTATAATATTTTATAAGCATTCTTATGAAGTTATATAATAAAAGGATCATTACTAGAGAGTTTTTTGGACGACTGCATCACCTCTTGTGGTTAAACCATATCTACAAGATCAGGTTCTACAGGATCAGGATCTGCATATCTCGAGGTGGTACACGGTTCCTCGTCGCATTTTCTAGTAAAATAATCCTACTGTATACAATAAACATAATTGAAATGATCACTAGCTTCATAGATCAACAATTTTAAAAACCAGATTTATTTAACTGAACGCTATTAAAGAATAAACCTATATTGCGATAATCTGCGCAGAAGTCTAGAGATCAGGAGTTCCAGTCACTTCTTTGGTGTGCCCTTACTTTCACTAACATCGGATGGGGTATAAACAAGGCGGCCAAGTATATCAGTGACTATCCTCTAAGCATGTTGGAAGAACCATAGGTATCTATTCAATCTTAAGAGTAGGGCACAGATCCACTCTCTGTGGCTCCAAGCGTTGATGAGCCATTTAGAGAAATTTAAAAATTGAATTTCCAGGCAGTTTGTTTCACCACATGCTGAATACTTTAGAAACTTGCATATAATTATATGCTCATTTCCTACCAGGCATTCATGGAGAGGCTTGGTCTATGGGGTGAAGGTGCACCGTACAGAAACTTCGAACAATTTCTTGTCTCCATACAAAAGAAAGGATTGGGTGAGTATTTATCTTGAGATGTGCACTCGTAAGGCGATATGATTGTATTGTGGAATCAACTCGGAACATTTCACTTTTTATAGGAACATGCATAAATCTATAGTCGTTTTTCTACAAGATTCAAGAAAGATGATAAGGGCTATTCCAGAAAATCATAATGTGATCCCAGGAAGGCACTTTCACCCTTGCATGTTTATTAAATTGCCTTCCTCGGGTCCCAGGTATGTTTTAGTTCTGGTAACTTAAGCAAACCTCTACCATGGATGGCACTTCTATGCATGGTCACCAGTTAACAATTATCATTTCTATGCCATGTCTTACTAAAGTAAAAAGGGGGCTGGTAGGGGCCAGAGGTCAGCACTACTGAGTTTTGTCTATTTTTGGGCAAGACTTTTTTCCCTTGTCCTCGACTGTCATATGGGGATGTTAAACAGTTAGTCCAGTTATCAGTGTCTTCTACTAGCGTTAACAATCTATAGGAATGTATTCGTTAGTAAGAGTAGGACAGGTTCACGTGTATTCTCTAATAAACTATAATGTGTTGATGAGCCGTTAACCAACATCCATCTATTAAAATAAAAGAGTACGTAAAAGATCAGGTGAATTCATCTACATGTATGACCCAGTATTGTGTACATACGAGAATATTAGGTGCAGGGACACATACTGCAGATATGTTCTAACTATCCAGTTATATGCCACCGAAGGGAGGGGGCATATAGTATTTGCAATGTCCTTCAGTCCGTTAGTTTGTTCGTCCCTTTGTCTGTCCGGAACAGTCGTGTCTCCACCATGTCTTCGCAAGTTCTGAAGGGAATTTCATGAAACTTCACATGAATGTTAATCACAATGGGAACGTGTGTCACGCGCAAGAAGCAGGTCCTTACTTCAAAGGTCAAGGTCACACTTGGAGGTAAAACATTAGATGAACTTTGGGCGCATTTGTCACCAGTAAGTGGTGTTTCTTGTTAAAGAGAAATGCTGATTACAAGTTTTTTTCACAGGTTTTTAAAATACCTGTGATTGGATATGTGTGAAAAAAATTGTGAGTTGGTAACTCTTAATTCAATGCTCCAGTTTTTGGGTTGGGCGTAGCTGGTTAAAGTCGTTCATATTGTGTCTATAGAGTTTGGATTCTCAAAATATATAAGTTCTATATATACCTTGTCGTCAGTAGGTTTAGAAACAGTTTACATCTGTTGTAAAATTTGCCTGTTGATGATGGGATAGCTACTTTAGCACTATCACTGCAGGTATGGCCGAGATGATGGCGATGGAGATGAAGTCGGCAGGAATGTATGTGTCTCGCGGACTGAGCTACAAGCAGGCTGAGGTGGGTAATCTGCCTTCTCTCTTCTTCTCGTACTTTTATATATGGAAATGTAATAATTTCCTTTTTGTTTAAATTCAATATTGAGATGAACTCTGTCGGTATAATCAGCAAAATATGAAACTTCACAAAAACGTAAATCACGTTGAGAAGGTGTGAGAATCAAGTCCATACCTCAAAGGTCAAGGTCGCACTTGGAGGTCAGAGGTTAAAAACCTTTTACGGGGGCATTTTTCGCTTATTGTGACGTTTGTTTCATGTTACAATTCATATCGTAAATTAAAAATTGTTATCGTTCATCATCCGTGAACACTTCATGCAGTATGTTACTAGTGCTGCGCGGTATTATCAGTTTATCGTGTATTGTGATACGGACCTCAACATAATAGCATACCAGTTTATACCGGTTTTCTCTACACGTGTTTAGATTATGAAAGGAAATCGTAATCTGCGACTAAGATCTACTTTTAACTTTGTTTGGTTTCCGTGTTTGTAATGCAATTGTAAATACACATGTTGGGAAGTGGGTACCATCATAGTTATAAATAGACGCACTTTCAATAATATCTAGTGTTCGATTATCGTAATGTGCACATATGTAGTTCTGGGTACCACGCAGTCAGACGAGCATGGCCAATTTAAGTGATTGAGAAATGTTAAAACCAAAAGAGCAAAATCGGGTGTTTGGGATCACTTTAGGCTTGAAAAGTTTAAAAAGGGCGCTACAATAGTAGACAATGTTGCAGTTTGTAAAATTTGCAAGATTACGGTTGAGTGCTCCAGCAGCACAACACATTTGTTATCTCACTTGCGAAGACATCACCTGGGGTTGAATACAAATTCATGACAGAAAGCAGACATTGTCAACATCGGAACTGCCGTGCATAATGTATCTCATTCACAAGCACAACCAACATTTGCATTATGTTATGTCTTCTGCATCGCAGTACACCAGTAAATCAGCAAAGTCTATTGAAATTATCAATGCAGTTGCACGAGAAAAGATATTATGATACGTATCGCGATACATTCTCTTTTATCGCAATATATCGCAATAGTTTTTTTGGACGCGATACCCAACACTATATGTTACTATCATGTCTACTATTCCGTGTATTTCAGTTTGTGACAGTTGAAGCATCTGTAACGAAGGAACAAATCAAGATGTACGACACGGCTGTACATGTCTGGTAAGTTTAAGAGAGGCCTGTGACGACACGACTGTACATGTCTGGTAAGTTGAAGAAAGGCCTGTGACGACACGGCTGTACATGTCTGGTAAGTTGAAGAGAGGCCTGTGACGTGGTGTTATGGGAACTCAACTTGTCAAGTAAAAAGCGTTGATTCTTACGGATGGAGGGAGGTATGCAGTCTTCTCAACCCCCCCCCCCCCCCACAACTAGAATTATTTTATTTATTTTTTTTGTACATATTTCTTTGTTGTTTTAGTCAATTCTTACACTTATATGTTGCACGCTCCCCCCAGCCCCCAACTCCCTCCCGCCTCTCCCCCCCCACCCCCCGCTCACTCCCACCCCACCCCCACTTGTAACTATTTTTTTTTTTTTACATATTTCTATGTAGTTTTGGTCAGTTCTTACACATAGTTATGTTGTGCTCCCAACCCCACCCCACATTGTTGTAGCCTTGTTTTCTGATGGTATATACTAGCTATAAATTTATTATTCTCCGAAAAATCGAATAGTCGAGCTGCGCTGTTCTCCGACAGCTCTTGTTTCAAGATGCATCAACTAAAAGAATCACTGCTCTTAGTGCAAGTTATCTCCCCTTAAATACTTAGTCAAATAGATTCAAAATTCATGCAAATTGATATAACCTGTGAACTCATCAGTGATATAGACAGAAGCTTAACACAAATCACCTGGTACTTGTTTGGCATCATGTAGCATTTTCTATTTTTGTGGGCCATCCTTATCATTCGAATAATCTAAATACCATAATCAAGAAGAAGTGGGGGCTATATAGGAATCACTTTGTCCGTCGCGTTTTATTTAAGAAATAATAAAGTAACGCACTCGTAATTTAATTACTACGCATCCGAACTCCTAACTGTATTTTATTCACCGATAAAACACAGGTACGTATTTATTATTTCGATTCTAACACAACAATAACCCCATTGTTTACGCTATTGTTGGGGCACTATATATATTATCTCGGAGGTCAAGGTAATCAGGCTGCTATGTTTACAGGCTGTTCCATTATGCGCCCCCGTATACAAAGTTCTGCGTTTCAATACACTAGTAGTCACGTGACAAACAATTAAAGTCGTTGCTTACGTCATATAGCTTGCGCTGTATGACGTCAAACGTTCTCATCTTGTTCAAGGTGCTTATTAATGTTATATGTACTGATGCTTATGATGGGTTTATATGGGGGGTGTGCACGGTTTGGGAGCATGGCAAGTTTGTTGTAATTAACATTTCATTAAAATTACTGTTGAGTTTGTCTTCGTGACGTATATTTACCAAGTGACGTCATGTAATGTGGCGCTTCCAACGGATGAAATATACGCAGGGAATTAATGGAACAGCTGTATTTTATCGTAGAATAACATACAGCTGTCTCTCTTCTTTGTGTATATGAAAGACTTCGCAGGTCGTGTTAGAATATTTAACAGATAATAGTTACATGGTTGCATATTTCAAACAGTCAGACATGCTGTTTTCGGACAGCACTTATATTTCACAATTTGTAATTTGTTTTAAGATATACTTTTAATAGTGTATTATTCAGGAATGAGTTACGTAAGGCGCTGGAGTCTGCCATTCTGCGTACCTCGAACAACAACACAAGGATGTGGGCACAATTCTGGTCATGTCATCAACGCTTCTTCAAACAGCTCTGGTAGGTGGGCGGTAATATAAGAATCTTTCTTGGGTATCTGGTGATGATAGGGAATTCCAACACGAGGTATGACTGTTGTGATCTGAACTGGGGCTCTGCCGAGGTTCCAATTAAAAGTTATACCGAGAGTTGTAATTTCCCTATCTGAACTGGATACCCATGATTGATTCTTTTTCTAGCATACCATTTACATTCTGGGCGTCTACGTCGCTAACTACAAATGTTGTTATACACAATAATGTCCTTCATTGTCATTGTTGATATCAGGCCGTGACTTTTATCTTCCCCCCATGTATAAGACCAGGCTTTTCATCACCCATGTATAACACGGATAACCGTATCCAGTATGCAAGAAAATGTTCCATAATGGCCATTAAGTAACACTATTTTACTACCAGTTATATTTCTAAGTTTCGTGGGGAAGAAAGCCTAAGGAATCTATACTGAGCAAAATAAGTTTAGCACAACCTTTTAGGTATATAGATTTAAACATAAGAACTATTGATATAATTGTTGTTATTTCATTAAACAAACGTATTACTTTGAACAAATTCAATATCTGGCATTGACAATAATTGCCCATTCTGTTGTTTTTTGAAAACTGCTAAAATATGTTCACAAGACATTGTTACCATGGTTAACATTCCAAAGTTCGTAATTTTAAAATTATCTCTCTTTTCATTGAAATGAGAAGGATTTTCGATAACCTATAATAATATGTTGCCAACATACTTGCTTTATTTTATCACAGGCTTTGTTTACAAATGAATTTGTAGCATTACTAATTGTCACGTCTATGTCACTCTATCATTGACCCCGAACATACATGGCTCTGTATCTTGTCTATGGAATTGACATGCATTTTATGTGCTAAATTTATTTTGTTCAGTATATTTAATGATAAGAGGAGGTGTACTAGGACTTAGGGTTTCCTGTTCACCATCTTGTGTGCACCATCAATCTGTAGATTTATTATGTGTTTGTTTACTAATTTCTATTGTTTTACCTCAATGGCTGCAACTCAGTGATAGAGGGTCTGCCTTGCATACGGGAAGATATGTTTTTAGTCTCCTCTCATTCAAAATATTTCATTAAAACAGTTCAAGTAGCACCCTTGTTTGAGGTTCAGTATATAAAACGTAGTGCTGGGACTGGTCAGCCACGTGTCGGTATAATGTGACTGGGTGGGGTATCTGTCATGTGTCTACATTGTGGTATTCCAGTGTGGCATCGCTATAAAGTTGAGCATCGACCTCACTGCTTCATGTGGACATTGTTGGGATATGACTGAACATTTGATAGTGCCAATAAACTCCATACATACATACCTACTTCCTGTACTGGTACAGACCAACAACTTGTGCGCCGTCATTTATCTGAAGATTTGTCATGTGTTTGTTTTATATCCAGAACCCAGAACACAAGCTGCATATAACAAAAACTTAATAAATGTTACGTTTAGACTAAGGATTTCCTGGTTTAACTTGAATATGTTTGGGAAAATTGCGTGCTACAGTTGAGCGTTTGTCATGTTCTCCTTGTTGTATTTCAGTTTAGGAATGAAGGTACCCACCATTGTGAAGGAAGCTAAGGAGGCCATAGATAATGGCTACTGTATAGTGATAGGCCTGCAGACAACTGGAGAGGTACGCATGGAAGTTAATTGCATTCCATAAATGCTGTGTTTTTGTTTTTAAATAAATGACATTCATGCATTTTCTCAGGCATATGTGTCTGTGTCGGCGTACGTGTGTGTGTGTTTGTGACCTTTAGCCATTTTCTCAGAGCTAAGGTCCTCTGGATTTGATTTAAACATATTTTTTGCAAATAATTTTATATACACAATAATATCCACATATATACAATAGAAATATTATAATGACAAATGGGTCGGGTAACAAGTTCTACCAACATTGGTTTAAACGCTTCCTAATGTGTATATATATGCGTGTGTTTATGCATTTATACATATGTCTGTGTGTTGTACTAAGTACTAAAGATTTAAAGTTACCTGTGTAGGGCCCAATCAATTGAATTAAATTGGATTTTATAGTAGCACCAAAGCTAAGGTTTTCAAGTTATGATGACTTTCCAGCTTCCATTTGTGGAGGAAGACCCCAGGTGCCCCTCCGGGTAATTTTTGTACACAGGGAGGCACCTGGGTAGAACCACCGACATTCCACAAGAGCGCCCAATCATGTTTTTGACAAAGCAGTCATAGTGAAGTTTTAAAAGCTGACTTTAAAATGGAAATTATTTTATGGAGATATTATATGATAAAAACATTTTTGATATATTAGTTTTAACCATTTATGCATAAATACAACACAGTTTGCTACACGTATTGGCTTCTTTACTGTATTTGTGTACTGGCAGATGTACTGGTATCTGCCACTGTATGACTTGTACTAGCCTGTGTGGTTCCCGGCTATCACTGTATGACTTGTACTAGCCCGTGTGGTTCCCGGCTACCACTGTATGACTTGTACTAGCCCGTGTGATTTCCGGCTACCACTGTATGACTTGTGCTAGCCCGTGTGGTTCCCGGGCAAGAATGGGGCCACTGCTTATCCAGGCAGAGGAGTAAAATCTCCACAAATTTATGTTCATTGTGTCATTTCTGCTATGTTCATTAAATAAAAATGGAGTGTTTACAATATAGTGCTGCAGGTGAGAAGGTTCTAGGCCCATTCTGCATATTCTTATGTAGATGTAAATGGAGAGTGGACCTGGAATGTTCATTCCTGTTGGCGCCATATACCGTCTTTATGTTGGTGCGCCGTAAAACCCAATTCAGTACACATTGGCATCTTTTTACTGAATTTGTGTATTGGTATCTGCCACTGTATGATCTGTACACTACTATTGCAGGCGTCTCTGGACAGCGAGCTAGGTAAGAGTAAGGGGTCTGTGACGGGGTTTGTGTCGCTGTGTCGAGAGATGATGTGTAGATTTATCGACCAGTACTTCCCTACCAAGGTGGATGCTACAGTAAGTTGTGTGATTATCCTCCCACCAAGAACACTATTTCTTTACGAAGATATTTTTCACGGCTAATCCATTAAAACATATATGGGACCACAGGAAGGCACTTTTTGAAATTAAACACCCACCCATAGATGCAAATTTGAGTTTAAGGAAGCAAATTTCGGAAAATAAGGTTCGTCCATAGATGTTTATTAAATTGCCTCCTTGGGATCCCGGACATGTTTTAATAGAATAGCCCTCATATATTTTGTTTGTTACTTTGCCCTCTTCAATTTTAATAAAATGTCATGTGCATGTAATGCATTCTTACATGTGTGTCTTTTCTTTTTGCGGTCAAAAACATTTCTACACATACACTACTAAGATTGTTTTGTAAAAGACAACATCACCTTTCCTTACTTGAGAAATCTATCACTCGTTTTTGTACAGAAAAGATGCACTCACTATTTTTTGCGAGTGCTGAAAACTTCGCTTTAAACGTATTTTGAGTTTGCAAGTGCTAAATTCGAGCCCTGAAGATTGTTGTGAAATATTCAAGATTCCCGCACTTTCTGAGATTACCCTATCAGACTTTAAATCTACGTGTCTTGAGTCTGTCGTGAGTCGTGTATGCGATCAAAGAATGACGTGGTATAGCCACCCTATTGCAGATTTATGTTTTATAATGTCGCCCATCATCAACGATAAAGACTACAAACTAAAACCAATGTTAAGGTCATTCAAAGATCTCTACCCTGAAATATTCATTTATATTTATCTCTGGAATGGCCTGTATCAAGTCTGTTCTTTTTGCCGTTCCCGTTAGCCAGTCCCAACAATACAAAAAACTAAATTAATTTTGAACATCTTTTAAACCACTTATTCAAAAAATTATACTTAGTATAGATCAGCCTCTAAGACCGCTTGAACTTCCATAATTGTTTTATCCTGGTTGATTTATATTTTACTTATAGAAAGAAGGAGAAATCAAGGAGGACCCATGGAGCATTACGGCCAAGCAGATGTTGCTGGGATTTGCTAAAAAGATTCCCCTACCAGATAGTCCCCTGGATGAAATCATTGACAAAGTGGGCGGGCCCAGCGTTGTGGCCGAGATGACGGGACGGAAGGGGAGGATTGTACGACACTCTCCGAGGGACACGCCCCAATATGAGACGAGGACGCCAGACAGTGAGGCTTATGGAGCCATTGACAGTCTAAATGTACAAGAGGTAAGAAGTTGGTTTAAACGTTGCAGTAACTGTTGTAATCTTTTTCAGTTCTACTTATTATATCTTTATGCCCTGCATTTCATATACAAATTCCTCTACTATGACATGGGTTTTTTATTTTAAAAAAAAATACATTTTCAACCGGTTTATATTGTGCTGTAAATGCCCAGGGACCGGCACTTAAAATCATCCTTTAAAATAAAAACAATTTGCAATTTGCTTTGTAAAATCCCCAACACCTGTATATTATCATTGTTTTATTTGGTGTTATACTTTTAACATCCTCACGAAAAATGGTGAGTTTTTGAATTTTAAAACTTATGACTGTATTGCGTGTTATCACATAAAATACTTTCTGATGTAAATATATGTGGTGTTTATATGAGTTATGTAATTTTTGCTTATTTTGTATTGAATTACATGTAAGGGCTATTCCATTAAAAAATATATGGGACCCCAGAAAGGCAGTCTTGACATTGTACACCCACCCATAGTTGCAAAATAGATGTTTATTAAATTGCCTTCCTGGGGTCCTGGGTATAATTTGTTGGAATAGCATTAATTAAACTCGGCAGAATTGATAAGATGCTCGGCAAGCTGTCGCATAATTTTATATATGCCACTTCATTTGATAAATTCAGTAGTTAGTAAACACTCTAAAATACCCTTAGGTATAAGAATAATGTCAAAACTGCGGTAGATTCTCTCTTTGTAATCTCTCATGACGTCCTTTTTGTGTTTTTCAGAGAAATATGTTCATGGAGGGCAAGAAACTCATTGCCATAATCTCTGATGCTGCCAGTACAGGTATGGAGTATGTTAATACATTGTTTTAATTGGATGAACGATTTGGATTTCTCCGTGAAAGAATATTCATAATCGCTAAATATTAATAACTTTGAAGAAAAAAATATCTTACTGACGTTGAGTCATGTCAATAACGTGTTAATGACGTAAACGTTATTCGCCGATAATGTTCAATAAAGCGACTAGTTTCTGTTAAAATCATACATAAATTGATTTAAAATAAATAGATAACTGCTGGATTCGATTATAGGGAAATCCTTCACTCGCAGGTAGACATACGCTCGTTTATGAAAAAAATATGTCTACCATCTCGTGAAAGATTTCGCGTATAATCGATCCAATCTCTTAAATAATATCTATGTATTAGTTCAGACCAAGTAAAGATTGAACACAAGATGCCAAAACAGTTCATTAAACAACAAATTGGTGCATATGTGATCTCTAAAACAGCAAAGATCATACATCAAATGTGGCTGTAGTTTATTGACGAAGGTGATATTAACCATATTGTTTAGTATTTAGCAGGTTTTTGAATGCTACTCTGTGGACTTGTATTTTGGGAGTTAGTGAGTGCATTCAACGGCAGCTGATGGCAGCATATGGTTACCACTGGGTACCGATGTTACAATTGGTAAGCAGTAAACTCTGAACGGATATGGATAGTATATGGACCCCAACGGCAGCGCAAAAACAGACATTTGAGTTTGTAGACATTTTATGTCTTATAATTCACTGGTATTTTTAACATGTCATAATGAGGCCACCAATGCTACCTACGTTTTGTAGAGTCACGTCAAGATTGGTTATCCACATCTTAACCATCGGCAAACCGAGAACTAATGACGGTATCCAATGGTTTAATACCGATGGCTACCGAAAGCGTTTTTGGGAACCATGAACGCTGTCGTATTTGTACATGTTGAGTGATGATTGTCTGACTCGTTTGTTTAGGTATATCACTCCATGCTGACCTGAGAGTTGCCAACCAGAGACGACGCATTCACCTAACTGTAGAGCTGCCATGGAGTGCAGATAAAGCAGTGCAACAGTTGGGCAGATCACACAGGTCCAACCAATCCAGGTAGGTTTTATTGTCAACTTAGTGATCACAGTGTCTTCCGGGTGTATGTGTGTCAGTTTGTCCGTCAGTCTGTTCATCCGTGCGCCCGATTTTCCTTTCGTAATATCTTCTTCGTTACTTGCAGGATTTCACAGAACTCCACCAGAATGTTCATTAAATAGATCCAACATCACGTTCATAATGTCGGTTCTCTATTTTTGATTTAATATAAGTCACATCCGGTCTATGCTACAATATGCGTAATCTTGCTTTTTTCACCAGAATGTTCCTTTATATATGCATCTAACATCATGTGCAAAATTTTGGGTTGCTGTGACCTATTTTCGATGAAATACAGGTCACATCCCGTGTCCGCTATGACCTGCCTCCACCACTGTTAATGACATTAATTTAATATCTCTTGGGATTGACATTGGTGTTGGTCAGATAAAATATCTGGATCTTTGTAATAGGGCTCGACATGTAGGCCGTGGCCTTCTAATATTATTCACCTAAATGAAGAGTATACTGGTTGTGTACCAGTTATTGCAAAATTTTGGGTTGCTTTGACCTATTTTCGACGAAATACAGGTCATATCCCGTGTCCGCTATGACCTGCCACCACCACTGTTAATGACATTACTTTAATATCTCTTGGGATTGACATTGGTGTTTGTCAGATAAAATATCTGGATCTTTGTAATAGGGCTGGACATGTAGGCCGTGGCCTTCTAATATTATTCACCTAAATGAAGAGTATACCGGGTACTGGCTGTGTACCAGTTATCGTTATTCACCAGATTTTGTCTTCAATAAAACACTCGATGTTGTGATTATTTTTCGACCCCACTTTACAAATCACTACACATTATCATCAGACGATTGGAGAGGAAAAACTATTTTAGAAGTGTTAACATACCCTCTAAAACCAAACCGTTTACCTATATAAATACCGTTATAAACAAAACACAATCGGGGGGAAATCTTGCGCTAATGTGCCTGCGCATGAAAATTTCCATTAAAATATCTGACCCTTTACGTCGAACCATTGAATCAATTTTACATGCCCAAAAAACGAAAAGCATGTGCTAAACATTTTCAGCCGAGGGAGACGACGAGTATACGTCCATCAATATAAATTTGCAAACAGTTATTTCCCTTTAAATTATGAATGTCGAAGTGAAGTAAATTACACCCAATGGTACAGTTGAAAAATCATTTTAAATTGTAGATACAACTTTTTTCTAAATATGTTTTTTGGTGTATTCAAATGCAATGGTATATTTATGTTTCAATTAATAACAACACAAGTTTTCATCATCCGAAATATGGGTTATTCGGTATTAAACTGAAGATGGCGATAACTACTACATACAGCTCAGATGACCGGCCCAATTTAGTAACCGTCACATGACACTTGTTACCGAGAAACAATGTAAACACAGAAATATTTACAAGAGGTAAGCTTCTCTACCGGCAAAACTATTCATGAGATGACCAGTTTTGATTTTGATATATTAAAGAACCAGCATAAAAATGACGATATCTAGTATACAGCCAGTATCGTAACAATTGGGTCCCATCAGATTAATGATATTATGGTTATGAAGTCCCAACAAGATAGTTCTAAATTCTCATATCATTGTACATGTTGAATAGCTGTTTACTAGAGTTCGAAACTTGAATGAAACAGTAACCAATCCTGCTTTAGTTCAAACTTATTTAACATCAGAAATATAGAAAGCTCTCTCGATGTCTTTCTGTGTAGAATCAGTACTAAGCAAATGCAGATAAAGTGTCTTGCTCAGGGACACAACACATACGGTCATGACGGGGATCAAACCCACGACATTTCGATCATGGGTCCAATGATCCTACTTTGACAGTGTTCTCCAGCTCTGCTCCAAAAGTGCCAGACTAGTGAGGGTGTCATTTCAAACCATGTGTATAGTGTTATGTGTATACACTATAAAAGTTCTGTTTAAAACTACTGACTGATTACAAGTATTATGTATACAGCGGTCCCCTGTACAAACTCCTGACCACAGACCTTGGGGGTGAAAGACGATTTGCTGCGGCTGTGGCAAAGAGGCTTCAATCTCTAGGTAAGAGAGGCGGTCTTTTCATAAACAAAAATTCGTTTGAAATGGTGTTTTACGTCATTTTTAGCATATGTTAGGCAATATATAACAGTTGATTTGTTTGTGGTAGAGGCAGACCACCACATTTTTTCTGGGTAGAACCAATACTGTATACCTGCCGCCAGCTGTAAGAAACGACACAAGTCTATCTCAAAAATACGTAAAACAAATGGAGTTTGTTACTAAATAGTGAAGTTGCGATTATACCCCCGCTTTCACAAAGTGAAGTGGGGCCTATATAGTAATAACGCATTCTGTAATGTCCCATCGCGTTGCATCCCGTCTCGTAACACATTTTTGCCCTGTCTCATCACGTCCTGTCTCATCCTATCTCGTCACGTCGTGTAACACGATTTTATTACTAGCATTCCTTAAACAGTTTTGAATGGGTTGTTCCCAAACTTCATATACACACAACAACTGATGACCTTGTGTCTCTCTACATCACCAATTGTTGATTACCTAATTTATTAAAGAGTCCCTTTGTTTGACTTAGAATTTAAAAAAAAGCGTTGATATTCATCACCTTTAGTGATAGTTCTAGTTTTATCAGTTGTACAACACCGACAAAATACAAATCCTCATGATACAACATAATATATAAATCACTTCACCATCTACTATGTAATGTTTGTACCACTGCCTTAAATTTCTACTCTGTCAATGTTATAACTATGACTTTCTAACCAGGTGCTCTAACAAAGGGTGATAGACGTGCAGCCACGGGTCAGGATCTGACAGAATTCAACTTTGACACATCTTATGGTCGCAATGCATTAAGGACCATGTACCAGCATATCTGTAATGTAAGTCTACCAACACATTGTTTTCACTAAATATAATACTTTCATTGATCTTATGATGAATAAGCGCTTTTTCTTGATTTAATGATGAACGAAATGTGGAGCGCTGTGGTCTAGTGGTAGAGCGTTGGACCCATGATCCAACAGTCGTGTGTTCGATTCCCGTCATTGCCATATGCATTGTGAGCAAGACACTTATCTGCATTGCTTAGTACTGGTTCTACCCAGGAAGACATCGAGAGTGATTCAAATAAGTTCATAGAGCTTTCGTTACAATCAATGTAAAATAAATAAGTTTAAACTTATTAAATCAAGAAAAAAATATTTTTCATGTAAATATGAAAAATTATTTGCTATGTTTAGAAGATCAATGACATTAAGCAAGTCACTTCACTCAAACGCTTCGTTGGTTTGGAGGGGACGTTTAAAGCAGTCCCATAAACATGAGTCAATCCTCCGGGCATCTAAAAAAAAAAAAGAGAGCGATTAACACAAAGTTTTGAATAAACATTAATTTAAGCCTTTTGGGACTTCATTAACCGGTTTCATTATGCAGGCGTTTCTGCTGCTGCAGCAATTACATTTCGGTGATGTTAGTAAAATGTGGTTTACTTGGTCAATTTTAAAAATAAATTAACAAAGCTATATATCATTTATATGTAGGAATTTAAATTCCCTACACAATGAAATCATTTTTAAAAGCAATATTCATGCAAAAACTAATTTAATGAACATAAAAATCATAACGTGAGCATGCGAATCGGGTCAAAATGATGTCCTACCATAAATTCACCAAAATTTTCTGTAAGATATATTCACTTTTTCTCTGATAACCCTGTGTGTAAATTGTAGAGAATTTTAAATCATTTCTAGTGCTGAAAGTATCTTTAAAATCCATAGAGAACTTCAAAAGTTATACTGATAGTTCATAAATTTGATCAAGTCCTACGCGTATTGGAGTCTCGGTGTCCAATCGTTCCCAAAGATCGTCTTCCCAAATCATATTGAAGGAATGATGGGGTATTGCTTCTTCAGGGTGCTGGAAAAAGCAACCCATGGTCTAAATATTGTCTGAGATGGCGTGGATGGAAGATTTCCCTAATACATTCCTCCTGAAACCAAACATTTTCATCATTCCATGATTAACTTGGCACAAGTGATCACCATAACAAGACGATGTGTCGCACGCAAAACCCAGGTCTTCAAGTTCAAGGTCACACTTGGTGGTCAAAAATCAAATTGTGTCCGGTCAATAACTCTGGCATTCATGGACGGATTTTCAAATAACTTGGCACGAGTGCTCACCACAACAAGACGATGTGTCGCGCACAAAATCCAGGTCTGTGGCCCCAAGGTCAAGGTCATACTTAAAGGTCAAAGGTCAAATCGTGTCCGGTCAATAACTTTTGCATGCCCAAACGGATTTTCAAATAACTTGGCACAAGTGCTCACCACAATCAAACGACGTGACGTGCACACAATCCAGGTCCATGGATCAAGGTCAAGGTCATACTTAGAGGTCAAAGAACACTTCGGGGGCATTTATCACTTCAGTGATATTTCTTGTTTTTTCACTTCCAAAGGACAGGCGAGCTTTATATGCGATCACTTTTCATCCGTCAACCGTCCGTCTGTTAGCAATTTTATAAAAATCGACATCTCTGAAACCGCTAAAGGATTTTGATGAAACTTTATCACAATGTTACTTAGGAGGCCCCCTCTCAGATTTGTGTTTTTCATGGCCGCTAGTCATCCAAAATGGCCGCCACGGCTAAAATTAGGTCAAATTTAGGGAAATTTCAAACAACATCTCCGAAACCACTTGTTCCATTCCAGTGAAATATCATATACATTTTCCTTGGGTTAGCCTCTATCAAGTTTTTGTTTTTCGTTATTGTCGAATAATCAAAATGGCCACCACGTCAACCCAAAGTTTACAGTTATATAGGAAAAGGCTAAAAATGACAATGATCTTTGGGATAGTGCGCCTCAGATGGCCGCCATGGCTAAAATTAGGTCAAATTTAGGGAAATTTCAAACAACATCTCCTCTGAAACCTCTTATTCCATTCTAATGAAATATCATATACATGTTCCTTGAGTTGGTCTCTATCAAATTTGTGTATTCGTTATCGTCGAATAATCAAAATGGTCGCCATGGTGACCCAAAGTTTACATTAAGGAAAACATAGAGGAAAATATTCAATATGACATCTTCTCTGAAACCTTTTGAAGGATTTTGTTGAAACTTTATCACAATGGTTGGCGTCTATTAAGTTTGTTTTTTGTTTTCTTTCAATAATCAAAATGGCCACCGTGGCAACCCAAAGTTTATATAGGAAAAGGCTAAATATGACATCTTCTCTGAAACCGCTTGAAGCAGTTTGGTGAAACTTAATCACAATGTTCGTTAGAGAAGTTTCCTTCAGATTTGTGTTTCTCGTGGCCGCCAGTTTTCCAAGATGGCCACCATGTCTAAAACTAGGTCTAATTTAAGGAAATTTCAAACGCCATCTCCTCCGAAACCTCTTATTCCATTCTAATGAAATATCATACAGTACAGCTCACGCGAAACCCACACTTTACTCGATTCACCGAGTTTGGTCGTATCGAGTTCCGCGCGTATCTACGCGGAGTCGGTGTTTGTACTCTGCAATTCACGCGGCGAAAGTACGCCATTGTCGAGTCACTCACACTCCGAGTTACTCCGCGTAGAATCCAGTTAACCATGAGTGCACACCTGTGGTGATTTATTATTGGGAAAAAATCTGAATTTTCCGACAACTTTTCAACTTGACCGATGTCGCACTTGAAAAAGAAATCAGTCGCCAGAAAAAGTACAAACAATGAGACGCCGAGTTTGTTTCGAAACAAATACGTATTTCAAACTTTTAATGCATTTAATCACAAGTTTTGTTCGTTTTTGTTGTCCAAAAGCACAGTTTTCCTACCGACATAAATACCCATAATCCTTGGCCATGTATGTTACTTTTAACAAGGCGGCACTAATAACGGGTTTATGACCCGGAATTCTTTACCATTTTTTCTGATAATTTCTGACTAAAGAACCCATCGATGTAATAATAAAAGCAGAATAGTAAAATTTGTTAAAAAGAAAGACTAATTAAAAACATTATTATAATTTCCAGTATAATAATTACTAATTGAATTTTATGTTCAGTCGCCGCGAAGCCGGTAATAGGAACCGCCATATAACTGTCATGATCCAGTATACATAATTCGGGCATTCAAATTTTCCCACATCCGCTTTTCCAAAACAAAACAAAAGTCTTCTGCTTCGATTTTTTCTAAAGTTATTGAATAATTATGCTTTAAAATGACTGCAATTAGAAAAAGTTGCACTTTTATCTGTGCAGTTTCGACTCGGCGAACTCCGATTTTGTCTACGCGGAGTATCGTGGCGTAAGTATGTCGAGAAGCTTTTCCTACTCCGCATAGTTTTATCATCGAAACTCCGCGTAATTACGCGATTTGTAAATTCCTCACTCGGCGTTAAAGAGTAAAGTGTGAGTTTCGCGTGAGCTGTACTGTTTACATGTTCCTTGAGTTGGTCTCTATCAAGTTTATTTTTGTATTTCGTTATCGTCAAATAATCAAAATGGTTGCCATGGTGCCCCAAAGTTAACATAGGAAAAGGTTAAATATGACATCTTCTCTGAAACCGTTGAAACTTTATCACAATGGTTGGCATCTATTAAGTTTGTGTTTTTTGTTTTCTTCCAATAATCAAAATGGCCACCATGGTGACCCAAAGTTTATATAGGAAAAGGCTAAATATGACATCTTCTCTGAAACCGCTTGAAGGAGTTTGAAGAAACTTAATCACAATGATCTTTAGGGAAGCTCCCTTCGGATTTGTGTTTCTCGTGGCTGCCAGTTTTCCAAGATGGCCACCATGTCTAAAACTTGGTAAAAATTAAGGAAACCACGTATTCCATTCTCCACATGGCCACACACATAATTATTAGATTTGTGATGAATTGCATTATATTCACAGATTGAGAGATTATGTTGACTAAAAAAGCAAGAAACACAAAAATTCAAGGCAATGCCTAACAATTACTAATATTTTACCGTGTATTTTATGTAAATGCTTGATACAAACTTCAACATTAAGGTATGTCCCTTTAAAATTGAATATAAAAACTACAAGATTTGTAAGCAGAACATAAACTGCAAAACGAAACGAACAATGGCCCGGGTAGGGAACGTCCAATGGCCACAGTACAAATCGCCTAGTTACCTGGGTACAAACCGTCAAGTGCATACTTCGGCTTTTACCCCCAACCCATTTAACGCGCATGCGCAAAAGGAACACTTCTCCTGAACCCCTGGCCAGATTTCAGTGAAACATTGCAGGAATGATCATTAGTGTTGTTTATTTGATCGATCATCGATCAGTTATGCCTTTTATCTGATCAATCGATTACAATTTTTTATGATCAACTTGACTCGATTGTTTAAAATTATGGCTTATTTCATTCTCTTGTACTAAAATATACAAGAAAATAAAACCAGTTACAGTTTTGCAACAAATCATCACATGTTTATAGCGGTAACGCAAGCTTTGTACCGACTACTTCTCCTGATCTCCTGATAAAAGCAGTTTTACACAGTAGAGCGTCTACAGGCCCTCTTGGGCCTCTTGTCTATTTACTCCGCATGCTCACTCTGCCTTCTATATGAAGAGTACCCACAAAGTAATGACATTTTATACGGGTTTTCCACATGGAAAACAACGATATGTCAACAACAGTCATTACATACGAATTGATTCGTATCCTGAATGCAAAGGGTAGGTACGAATGTATTCATATCTCGCATGAAATGGGTTAAGGGTATCAGGCTTTTTGGTGCATGTCCACTTTTGTGAAAAATGTTAAGGGTTGACTGTAATATAATGTGTTTGCTGGCAGCCCGCTCTTCGGAGCTGCGTCCAATATTTGCCAAACAACTTAATAAATGATATGTTTCTTATGTGTTAGTCAAGTGTGTGCCTTAGGGATTTTAATATTTATATATATTATATATTCTGTGTTATATATATATATATATTATATATTCTATGTTATGTTATATATTCTATGTTATGTGTTGATAAGCCATTAAACAATAGTTTTAATTCAATTTGTGATTGAAAACATTTTAATGTGTGCTCGTCCTTGTATTCTGTCATTTCAGAAAAGCCTGGTGCCTGGTATTTCACAAACATCACTCTCTCAGGACAAGTATGACTTCGATACATTCAACAGACATATGCAGGTGAGTGACGCCTGTTGTTTTTAGCTCTGCTAACCGAAGGCCAGCAGAGCTTATGGGATGGCAAATTGTCTATCGCCCGCTAATTTTTGCCTTGTGAACATGATAAGGCCTTCATTATTAATCGGATCTTTACCAAACTGTGCCATAGTCTGCATCAATTTGGACGGTCGAAAAACAGTCAGATCAGATTAGTAACACCAGAGTTATGCCTTTGTTTTGCTGAAACGCTCTAGCACCTTCATTTTGTAATTGATTTTGGCCAGATTTTTGATACTAATCAAAGCTCAGTACAGGCTTGAAAACCAGCTATATTGGACCAGAAACACCAGAGTTATGGCCCCTTGAATAATTGAAAAATGACATATTCAGACTTGTGAACACACTACTAACTTCATTTTGTATTTGATTGTTTCCTATTAAATTTGGCAAGATTGCTGATATTAATGGATGTTCAGACAGGATCAAAAATCAGTTATATCAGACCAGAGTTATAGCCCCTTGATATTTTTGGAAAATGCCAAAATTTAGCCTTGTGAACACTAACTAGCACCTTCATTTTGTATTTGGTTTTTACCAAACAGCCTGATGGTTGATATTAATCAAAGCTTGGCTGTTACGGATTGGTAACACTAGAGTTATGGTAATATAGTTAATAATTATATTTCAGGAAAGTCTGGTGTTGATGGGCCTTGTTGATATAGA
The DNA here is from genome assembly GCA_037043455.1 of Cyrtodaria siliqua. Classification (NCBI taxonomy): domain Eukaryota; kingdom Metazoa; phylum Mollusca; class Bivalvia; order Adapedonta; family Hiatellidae; genus Cyrtodaria; species Cyrtodaria siliqua. Next base: position 87,294 of record JAWPHD010002959.1, read on the forward strand.
CATGTTGAGGAGTGGGCCAGTGTTGAAGGAGAAGGATACGGGAGACGTGAGCAAGTTCCTCAACAGAATCCTTGGTCTGAGTGTGGAGAAGCAAAACATGGTGAGCTGCCATCCCTTAGGGAGCCTGGTCAATTTGTGAAAAAATGAGTGATAAGTCCAATTTGTGTAAAAAGTATTGAAAGATTAATTGTTAAAAAAATTGTTTAAAAGCTCTATTAAACTCGATACATACAAACAAATGTACACTTATGCAGTATAATAGGGTACATTTTAGATAACCTTTCTTCTATAAATATATCCAAAAACAATATTGAGAAAGTAAGAGTGTGAAATGTTGTTTCCAAAAAAAAAAATGTGAAAAAAAGATGACCAATTTTGAATTGTGAAGCAGCCAAATGTCGGCTCCTGTTATAGAACAGAAAAATTCCTGGCACATATTGACTCCTAGTGTCCATTTTATATATGCATGTCTGGAAATGTTTGTCTAGTCACATGTTAAAGTAGCTATCCCGCCAACAACAGCCAAATTTTGCAACGTATGTACACCATTACTAAACCTACTGACGACGAGGTATATAATTATCTAATTGAATATGTTGAAAATCCAAACTCTTTTGATACCATAATTAAAGACGGTTTTAACGAGCCAGGCCAAACACCAAAACTGGAGCGTCGACTTGAGTTACCAACACATAATTCATTTTATACATATTCAATCACAGGTATTTTATGAACCCGTTAATTAACCTATACTTTTAATCTGCACATATACATTATTGACCTGAACACCTGCAGGCCTTGAATTCACCATGAGGGCTGGCGTGGCGCAGTCGGTAGTGCGGTGGATTTGTAAATGGAGGCCCCGGGTTCAATCCTTCGGGGTCCACTGAGTTCCGTCGGTGTGTTCTTGGGCAAGACACTTTCCCTTAGCCCCGTCCGTCGGATGGGGACGTAAACCGGGCGGTCCCGTGTATCGGTCTTATCCTCCGAGCACGATAAAGAACCATAGAAATCTTTTCAATAATAAGAGTAGGGCAGGTTCCCAGATTCCTATGTATCCTTCCCCTCTCTCTGGGGCGGCTCTAAATAACCTATACTGTGTTGATGAGCCGTTAAACAACATTCAGTTCAATTCACCAACCGTTCTTGAGAATAGTCTTATACTTAAGCTCAAGTATACAAATTTCAATCGAAACTATTTCTAAAAGTTTAAAGGATAAACGTTCATGACAACCTGCTATGAACAAATAAGATAAATACTAATAAATAGCAACTACGTTAGACTGTTTAACTTTGAAGGTCATGGGAATATTTGTGAGCGAAATTTGAGTACTTGAGCTCAAGTCTAAGAATAGTTTAAATAATGGTTGGTGAATTCCAGGCCTGGATAGAGTTTGACAAACAGTTTTATAGTGTAATTCTGTTGTTGTTTGGCAGGTTATTGCATTGTCAGAAGTCTTGCTGTTACTGAAATTGTTAGTCCTTGGTTAAAGTGTCCTGTAGCTTGACCAAACTTTGTAGTCTGTCAGAGTCTGTGCATGTTATATATGTCTCTAGGGGTCATCCTGCAGTGGATGGGGCTTACATGACAGATGTCCCCAGGGGTCATTCCTAGGGGATAGAGGTCAATGAAAAGTATTCCAAGGGTACTCCCCAAGTTATGGGGCTCATATCAAAAAATGACAAGTGTCCCCAGAGGCATTCCCAAGTGATGGGATGAATATGAAAAATGTCTCCTCTTGTTTTAGGCGTTTGAACTTCATGATTGCTGTCTTAAACCCTTAACCCCCTTCATATATATAATGGACTGTTCCTTCTTTGAATTAAGACCGTTTCATTTATGTGACAAAAGGGTGTTTTGGGGAAAATTACAGCAGCCAGACATTGTAAACCCTGATCAGCCTGCGAGTGACTTGGGTTTACAAAGGACGCAAAGGCTATTATAGTTGTTCTTAGCGGGTTAAGGGTTAAAACTGACTTGTATTTCAGAAAATAAACATTATAACTGGTACAGTCACACATTCAGCAGATGTTTGTATTAATAATATTCTATGTCATTTTTCAGATATTCACTTATTTCACTGAGAGCATGAAGCTTGCCATTCAGAACGCCAAGAAGGAGGGCAGGTATGTACAATATCTAGTATCTGTGAGGAATAGAAAGTTAAAATTATTTAAACCATATACTGCACAAAACTCTACTCATTTGCTGAGTATATACACTTCCATTAAGATTCAGTTGATTTTAACAAACAGCTTTGTTTATCGTCATTTCTGTCTGTGTCAGCTAGCTTGCAATGCTTCACTCGTGTATTTCTGCATCACTAACGACGTGTGGGGGGTGAGATGGGGGAGGGAGGGGATGATTATTGCATCATGCATGAATGATCTGACTCCGAGGTCAACTTAATTTCACTTGTTGCCAGCAAAATTATCCATAATTGCCTTGTTAAAATACAGGTTATACAGTCTGTATATTGGATTCAGATTCAGATTAATTTCATACTTTTTTATGCTCACAAAATTTGTTTAGAGGGGCATGAAATCTTTTTAAGTAATGGGCATTTTCCTGTTGGCTTTATAACATTTGAACTAGTGGAGGTATTTTGATGATTTACAGAAAGGTTAGTGTCGATAAGACAATATATCGCTAACAACACCCAGTCCTTATCGTCAAGGTCACACTTGGGGGTCAAACTCAGAAATGGGTGTATATCGAGTTGATTGAACCAGTCCAGGGATTTTAATGATATTTTACCCCCAAAAATATTATTTCGGTGTTGTGTCACAAACTGATCCCTTTTATTTAGATCAAGGCAAATCATGAAAATCCAAGTGACTGTTCTGAGAGCGTCTGTGCATTTGTCCGATTTTCTTATTATACCCCTGGAAACAAAGGTTATATAGGAGTCTCTGTAGGGCGGTTGGCCAGTCGGTTTGTTCAAAATCTTGTCTGCGTTATTTCTCCATAACCCCTTTGTGGATTTTCTTTCACATTGGTATGAAGTGGAGATGGGCATATCGTCAACTCATTCCAGTCGATTTTTGATGGAGCTATGGCCCTTTGAATATTTTCATTTTGACACAAAAATCTTGTCCACACTATTTCTCCATAATCCCTTGATGGATTTTCACCAAACTTTGTGAGAATCATCAGTGTGAAGTGGAGATGTGCATATCAGCATGGTGAACTTGTTTGAAGGGGTATTAATCACCTTCAGTGATAGTTCTAGTTAAAGTATCTTTAGATATCAATATCAGCATTTTATATGTAGTCCCAATAGAAGGGCAGGGCTCTTTTTTGATAAAATTGGGAAAATGCCTAGGCCTGCTGATTTTGGTATAAAAAAAAGAAGCAAGAGTTGTCAAAATTGGGGGACAAAAAGAGCATAATTTTCACTAAATAGGGGAATGTTTATTAAGAGAAAACTTCTTATTAAAATGTATCCTTTATGTATAAATAATATCAATCAAGTATTGAATTTAGCAATGATTCTAACAATTAACAATGGAAAGTCTGTCATTTTATAAAAAAAAATATAAAAAAACATAAGAGGTTTTTGCAATTGGGAAAAGGCCGAATTTCGGCTCCAATTTATATATAGGCTAAAGGAAAACCTGAAATGTGTATTGCAGGTACAATGAAGGGATGCTCGACATCACGGCCGCGTCTGTAGAGATGGTCGGCAAACCCAAGGAAATATTCAAGGACCTCAATAAAGGCCACACTTCTACAAGGTTGGTAAATAAATCTACAGGGTGTAACGAGAAGATTCCAAAGAAGCGCCTTATAATTGCTACAGCCTGCTAGCGTATTTCAAACCTATATATATATAAATCTTGATCATAGAAATGTTTTGTAGCAGATGAAAGTTCAAAGATTTTTTTTTTTTTTTAGCTCACCTGAGCCAAAGTTTTCAAAAGACAATTTTTGTAGCAAATGATTCTCTGAACATATTGGGTGGATTTTACTGAAAACTTTACGGAAATTTTGCACTTTCTCTAAATCCGCTGGATCAGCTTTGCTCAGATTTTATATGGCTGTTGTAATGAGCTAATTAATGCGGAAAAAGATTGTTCAATCAGACATTCAAAATGGCCACTCTGGATAAAAATCGCAGACCTAGACACTAACATGGTCCCAGGATCCCTAAGGCTATTATTTGTCAGAATGGGTATTTCTACTGGCCCCCTCAATTTCTGGGTTGAAAATATTGAAATTTGTATCAGATGTTAATTAGTCGAGGCGCCTGCACACAGCATTTGTTTCACAATCGGCATGGTCAATATTGTACGCTACATTTTGAGTTAATTATCCTCCATCAAATTTTAGCTCTACTGGCCAAAGGCCAGCAGATTTGGCCAGCAGAGCTTATGGGATGCCGAGTTGTCCGTCGTTCGTCGTTAACTTTTGTCTCATTAAGATAGGGCCTCCATTTTTGATCCGATCTTTACCAAACTTTACCAGATTGTTAGTGTCAATAAAAGCTCGGATAAGTTCAAAAACCAACCAGATCAGACCAGTTACAGCGGAGTTATGGCCCTTGATTTAGTTAAAAATGCTATATTTTGCCTCTTTTAATAAGACGATAGGGCCTTCATTTTTCAACTGATCTTTACCAAACTTTAACAGATTGTTAATGTCAATGAAAGCTTGGACAAGTTTGAAAAACAGCCACAGATCGGACCAGTAACAGCGAAATTACGGCCCTTGATTTAGTTAAAAATACTATATTTTGCCTCATTAAGACGATAGGGCCTTCATTTTGCATCCGATGATTTAGTTAAAAATGCTATATTTTGCCTCGTTAAGAAGATAGGGCCTCCATTTTTGATCCGATCTTTACCAAACTTACCAGATTGTTAATGTCAATGATAGCTGGGACAAGTTCGAAAACCACCCAGAACGGACCAGTAAAAGCGGAGTTATGGCCCTTGATTTAGTTAAAAATGCTATATTTTGCCTCGTTAAGAAGATAGGGCCTCCATTTTTGATCCGATCTTTACCAAACTTTACCAGATTGTTAGTGTCAATAAAAGCTCGGATAAGTTCAAAAACCAACCAGATCGGACCAGTAACAGCGGAGTTATGGCCCTTGATTTTGTTAAATATGCTATATTTTGCCTTGTTCAGGCGATAGGGCTTTCATTTTTAGCTCTACTGCCCAAAGGCCAGGCGAGCTTATGCGATCACTTTTCGTCCGTCTGTCTGTCTGTCTGTCTGTCATTCTGTCTGTTAGCAATTTTATAAAATCGACATCTTCTTTGAAACCGCTTGAAGGATTTTGATGAAACTTCATCACAATGTTACTTGGGAGGGCCCCTCTCAGATTTGTGTTTTTCATGGCCGCCAGTCATCCAAGATGGCCACCATGGCTAAAACAAGGTCAAATTTAAGGAACTTTCTAACGACATCTCCGAAACCACTTATTCCATTACTGTGAAATACCATAAATATGTTGCTTGGGTTGGCCTCTATCAAGTTTGTGTTTTTCGTTGTCGTCGAATAATCAAAATGGACGCACGGCGACCCAAAGTTTACTTAGAGTTAGGATAGTCCCCCTCAGATTTGTGTTTTTCGCGGCCGGCAGTCATCCAAGATGGCCACCATGGCTAAAATTAGGTCAAATTTAAGGAAATTTCAAATGACATCATATCCGAAACCACTTATTCCATTCTTGTGAAATATCATAAACATGTTCCTTGGGTTGGCCTCTATCAAGTTTGTGTTTTTCGTTATCGTCGAATAATCAAAATGGCCGCCACAGCGACCCAAAGTTTACATAGAGTTATATAGGAAAACGTTAAAAATTACATCTTCTCTGAAACCGCTTGAAGGATTTTGATGAAACCTAAATCTGTATTTTGTGGCTGCCAGTCATCCAAGATGGCCACCATGGCTAAAACTAGGTCAAATTTAAGGAAATTTCAAACGACATCTCCTCCAAAACCACTTATTCCATTCTTGTGAAATATCATATACATGTTCCTTGGGTTGGCCTCTATCAAGTTTGTGTTTTTCGTTATCGTCGAATAATCAAAATGGCCACCACTGCGACCCAAAGTTTACATAGTTATATAGGAAAAGGCTAAAAATGACATCTTCTCTGAAACCGGTTGAAGGATTTTGATGAAACTTAATCACAATGATCTTTGGGATAGTCCTCCTCAGATTTATGTTTTTCGCAGTCGTCAGTCATCCAAAATGGCCACCATGGCTAAAATTAAAACTTAAAGAGATTTCAAACGACATCTTCTCCGAGACCACTTAATCCATTCCAGTGAAATATCATATACATGTTCCTTGGGTTGGCCTCTATTTATGTTTTTTGTTGTCGTCGAGTAATCAAAATGGCTGCCACGATGACCCAAAGTTTATATAGGAAAAGGCTAAATATGACATCTTAACACAGTAGAGCGTCTACAGGCCCTCTTGGGCCTCTTGTTCATCTGATCTTTACCAAACTTTACCAGATTTTTTGACTTTTTTTTTCTTTTATTATTTTTATTTTTCTTTATTTTTTTATTTTTCTTTATTTTTTATTTTTATTTTTTTATTTTTTATTATCTCTACTGGCCAAGTTCGAAAACCAGCCAGATCGGACAAGTAATGGCTGGGCCTCTTGTTCATCTGATCTTTACCAAACTTTATCAGATTTTTTGACTTTTTTTTTCTTTTATTATTTTTCTTTTTCTTTATTTTTTTCTTTTTCTTTATTTTTTATTTTTATTTTTTATTTTTTTTTATTTTTTATTATCTCTACTGGCCAAGTTCGAAAACCAGCCAGATCGGACAAGTAATGGCGGAGTTATGGCTCTTGATTTAGTTAAAAATGGCCATACTCAGGCCCTCTTGTTTTTGCAATGTTTTGAAAGTAGTACTGATGGGAATTTTGTGATGACAACCCTTGATATAAGAGCCGTTTAAGCCAGTAGAGCGTTCACAGGCCCTCTTGCGCCTCTTTTTTTTTTTTAAATATCTTCAGACTACTGTGGGAACGCTAAAGCATGCATAGAACTATTTAATAAAACCATATGCTAAACACAAAGCAAGGGAGCTACAGTTACCATCAGTATCAAGTCTGGTATATCCCGGCCGTGATCGAGTCCACGACCCCTCGAATCCACGACCCCTCCACATGTAAGGTGGATAATCTACCACTAAAAGCCACGGCCACTTTCTGTGTAGTCTGCGTAGCATGGCAGACACTTAGGGATCACTTCGTCCGTCGTCCGACACACTTCAGCCTGCAAGCTTACTTGGCCGTAACTTGAAAAGTATTTGACCTATGTTTATGAAACTTCACATACATCTTCATCCCAAGGAATGTTGTTACACAACCAAGCTCATAACTGGCCATAACTTCGTAAGTATTTGACCTAGGTTGAACTTGATGAAACTTCACACAAATATTCATCTTACGACACAGAATATTATATTGTTACCTATACCAACAACTCTGACTTTCATTTCAGCAGAGCTATGCCCCTTTTTGTTTGGCCGGCATAGCAAGACAGACACTTAGGGATCACTTTGTCCGCTTGTCTTCGTCGGCAGACAACACAAGTGTCCGTGAAACACCCTCATTATGTGGTCCGGGTATTAACTGTCATACCCCATTAAAACATTTAATAAGTACTATTAAACAGTTTATCACATTTTATTCAGTAATAAATGTTTTTAAACATGTTTTATTGTCGAAATGTCCATTATAAAATCCTGCTTATATAAGCTTTCCCTTCGCTTAATAGAATTAAGGCAAGACCACGTAATGTCTAGTCATAAAACTTTAACCTGCAACCTAACCAGGCTCATAACTGGCCATAACTTCAGAAGTATTTGACCAACTTCATGAAACTTCACACACATATTCATCTTACCACACAGAATATTGTTACCCATGACCAATAACTCTGACTTTCATTTCAGCAGAATTATGCTTTTCATAAAACTTTAAGAACCTATTACCAAGTTCTTAACTGGCCATAACTTGAAAATATATTTGACCTATATTCATGAAACTTAACACACATCTTCATCTTAACCAATGAAGGAATGTTGTTACACATGTCCAATAACTCTGACTTTCATTTTGGCAGAGTTATGCCCCTTTTCATAAAATTGTAACTGCAAGCTAATAACTAGTATTATTATATAACCTATAAATAGACGCGTTTTCATTGGCTAAAAAGTAATTTTTTAGAAAAAATATCTAGCGATATTGACCTGTTTTTTTCTGATATTGACCAGTTTTATAAATAGTAACAGGGGAAGACCGGGGAATCCCACGAGCCGCCTATTAATATCATTCGCCTTTATCCGTACGCTACGGAATTTTCCGAGGCGCGTTCCGATGACCACGGAAACTTCCGAAGCTCGTTCGGATGATATTGATTAAATGCAATCAAGCGTTTGACTTCCATTGATCATTTGTGTTTCCAGACGACAATATCTGTCAAAATGGAAAGTGAACCGCCACCAACGCGCTTTGCGAACCTTTCGGAGGCAGAAATAAACATAATTATAGCGAATAAAGATGCACTGAACACAAAGAAAGCTACGAAGCAAGCAGTGTTCCTTGAGTGGTCCTCTGTTTTCTTTTAAGTTGGTCAATATCAAAACAATATGATAAATTGAGGGTTATATAATAAAACAGTTATGGACTTTTCAGCTGTTATACATGATGTTGATATGTACCAAAAAATCATTATTGACCTCGGCTATCGCCTCGGTCAATAATGATTTTTTTGGTGCATATCACATCATGTATAACAGCTGAAAAGTCCATAATTGTATAATATTGACCTATGGTCATGAAACTTATAAAGTTTTTCCTTATCAATTATCCAGTGCAGAGTTATGCCCCTTTTCATAAAATGTAACACTTTAAAAAAAAGTAGCTGCTCCATAATTCATGAAGGATTGCACTCCCTTTCTTCAAACTTTATAGTTAGATTGCACTTGCTAAATTTAGCACACGGGAGGCTACAAGTGTTCCGTGGAACACCCATCTAGTTATCACTTTGAGCTACTTCCTTTGAAGGTCATACACATATATATATATATATATATATAAAGTCTCTATTTACATATATTTAAATAACAAAATCTTTTTTTTTGCCATAGCTTTCGACCTAGCGGTCTTCATCAGCGGCGTTTGTTTTTTGTAAATGCACGGAAATTGCCATAGCTTTCGACCTAGCGGTCTTCATCAGTGGCGTTTGTTTTTTGTAAATACACGGAAACGTGTATATACAACAAATAAACGCCGCTGATGAAGACCGCTAGGCGAAAGCTATGGCAAAAAAGAAAGATTTTTGAAAGAAAAATATATATATACTTATATAGTTCAGTAGTCATTGTTTCAAACATGTCTACTTTGTGGTTATAAAGAATGACAAGATAATAAAGAATGACAATATATTTTCTAAACTACATTTTATTTTCTAGTCAAAGTTTAAGTAAAACTCCATTTCTCTCACATAATATCAGGGCTAATCCATTAAAACATACCTGGAATCCAAGGAAGGTAATTTAATAAACATCTATGGGTGAATTCTATTTTTGAAATTTGTTTTTTAGCTCTACTGATCAGAGATCAGCAGAGCTTATGCCGTGGTGCGGCGTCCGTCATCCGTCTGTCTGTCCTAAACTTTTTTTTGTAGCGACAACTCCTCTGAAACTACTGAATGGATTTTCATGAAAGTTTACAGAAATGTTGCCCATGAAGTCTAGTTGATCCTAGCAAAAATTCATGTTGATGTGAAATCCAAGATGGCCGCCAAATCTAAAAATAGGTTTTTAAAAAACAAGTTTGTAGCGACTACTTCTTGAAAACTATAAGTGATATTGATATGGGACTTTTTCTAAAATGATCAGCATGACATGATGTTGGTCCTTGTCAAAAATCGTTTTGATTCGACGTTAAACATGGCTGCCAGCGGCCATCTTTGTTTACATAGAATTATATAATGAAAACTTGTAGCGACTACTCCTCTGAAACTACTTGACGGATTTTCATGAAACTTCACAGGAATGTTGCTTTTGATGTCTAATTGATCCTAGCAAAATTTTAGGTCGGCCGGAAATTCAAGATGGCCGCCACGACTAAAAATAAATTTTCAAAATACAAGTTTGTAGCGACTACTTCTTGAAAACTATAAGTGATATTGATATGGGACTTTTTCTAAAATAATCAGCATGACATGATGTTGGTCCTTGTCAAAAATTGTTTTGATTTAACGTTAAACATGGCTGCCAGCGGCCATCTTTGTTTACATAGAGTTATATAGTAAAAACTTTTAGCGACTACTCCTTTGAAACTACTTGGCGGATTTTCATGAAACTTTACAGGAATGTTGCTCTTAATGTCTTATTGATCCTAGCAAAATTTCAGATCGGCCAGAAATTCAAGATGGCCGCCACAGCTACTACTTCCTGAAATCAAAATCAATTAGTAGAGCTTCAAGGTCATTGACCTCTTGTTAAAAAACAAGTTTGTAGCGACTACTTCTTGTGATATTGATATGGAACTTTTTCTAAAATGATGGCATAGCATGATGTTGGTCCTTGTCGAAAATCATTTTAATTCAACATTAAACATGGCTGCAGTGGCCATCTTTGTTTACATAGAGTTATGTAGTAAAAACTTGTAGCAACTACTCATCTGAAACTACTTTGACAGATTTTCATGAAACTTCACTGGAGTATTACTCTTGATGTCTAGTTGATCCTAGCAATATTTCAGGTTGGCCGGAAATTGAAGATGGCTGCCACAGCTAAATATAGATTTTTAAAAAAGTTTAGTGACTACATCTTGAAAACTGTAAGTGATATTGATATGGGACTTTTTCTAAAATGATCAGCATGACATGATGTTGGTCCTTGTCGAAAATCGTTTTGATTCAACGTGCAGCGGTCATCTTTGTTTACAAGAGTTATTTAGTAAAAACTTGTAGCGACTACTCCTCTGAAACTACTTGGCGGACTTTCATAAAACTTAACAGGAATGTTGCTCTTGATGTCTAATTGATCCTAGCAAAATTTCAGGTCGGTCAGAAATTCAAGATGGCCGCCACAGCTAAAAATAGATTTAAAAAAAATAAGTTTGTAGCGACTACTTCTTGAAAACTATAAGTGATATTGATATGGGACTTTTTCTAAAATGATCAGCATAACATGATGTTGATCCTAGTCGAACATTATTTTGATTTGACGTTAAAGATGGCTGCCAGTGGCCATTTTTGTTTACATAGAGTTATATATTGAAAACTTGTAGCGACTACTCCTCTGAAACTACTTGACGGATTTTCATGAAACCTCACAGGAATGCTGATCTAGCTATCAAAAAACTATCAGTAGAGCTTCAAGGTCATTGACCTCTTGTTATTATTGTTTCATGTTTGGATGTGTTTTCTTTTGTTAATATTTCTAAAGTTTGTATCAAGATTTTCAATGCTTTACATAGACTTATATAGGGAAACTTAAAAAATCTTCTGTTAAATTGTTAGCATAGAGTTTAAATTTTGGTTGAGGGTGTTGTTGTGTTTTGCACTTGTAAAAAGGTATTGAAAGGAATTTAATGATGAAACCCCTTGAGATAAGAGCCATTTTAGCTTGTAGGGCATCCACAGGCCCTCTTGTTCTTTATTATTATTAATGATCGCTCACCTCTGGTATATCAAGTTTGCTCATTTGAAGTCCCTGGGGTCAAAGGTGGCTGCAACCCGTGGGTCCAAAGTTTGTAGAGTTTTGCATGTTTTTACATAGACTTAATAAGGAAAGTCTTATAAACATTTTCAGTTAGCATTATTTTGCGAGAGGACAATTTTTTCATCATTGCAAAGGTCCTCAGGTGATTGATTTAGAGCCATTTTGGCCCTCTTGGGCCGTCTTATTATTTTTTATTAAACTTTTATATATATAAAAAAATTTTTTTTTTTTTTTTTGATTCAGAATGTTTTTACTCCAGTTGAGAAAAAAACACAACAATTGGGAATAGTATTGTTTTTCGGTACAACTTATAAAATGTAAAAAAAACACTGTAAATGTCATATGAATTATTTTGGGAAGTGAATAAAATGTGTAACATGATATAATTTCGTTAAACTGACAAGCGTTTGCTTTTGTTGATGTTCAGACATGTTATCAGTCAGGTATTTTTAAATGCTGTAATACATATTCATGTGAGCGCGCAGTATATGTCGCATAAAAAGGTCCCGCTATTAAATTTCATACCAGACATACCCGGTTGTATGGCTTTGGTTACACTTGTTCAAAATGTAGTCAGTAAATTATTTCATCTACAGGGGTAAAATGTTAGATATTTAACCTTCTCTTACTTGTTTTGAATAAAAAACAACTGTGTTTTAACTATTATATGACATGTTAATAGTTACAAGTGGGCTGATGTGAGGTCCTCTTTATAGGACCGTGTTGTGGGGATTTCCCCACAAGTTTTCCCCACAAATGTTATTATACCCACGTTTTTGGAAAAAAACAGGGTATATTAAAAACACGTCCATTAACGCAACTCCTCCTAAACTGCTAAACGGAATTCAGCCAAACTTAGGGTATGACTTCACCATATTATGATGGCGTGCAAGAGCAACAATGTAATTGGCTCCGAGCCCAGGGGCCCTCAGTGGGAGGTCAAAAGTTAAAGTGCACTAAAAATTCAATTACACTGTCATTTTTAGCTCGACTGATCAGAGATCAGCAGAGAGATCAGCAGAGCTTATACCGTGGTGCGGCGTCCGTCGGCCGTCTGTCTGTCCGTAAACTTTTATTTGTAGCGACTACTCCTCTGAAACTACTGGATGGATATTCATGAAACTTTACAGAAATGTTGCCCATGAAGTCTTAGTTGATCCTAGCAAAAATAGATTTTTAAAATACAAGTTTGTAGCGACTACTTCTTGAAAACTCTAAGGGATATTGATATGGGACTTTTTCTAAAATGATCAGCATGACATGGTGTTGTTGGTCCTTGTCAAAAATCGTTTTGATTCAACGTTAAACATGGCTGCCAGTGGCCATCTTTGTTTACATAGAGTTATATAGTAAAAACTTGTAGCGACTACTCCTCTGAAACTACTTGGCGGATTTTCATGAAACTTCACAGGAATGTTGCTCTTGGTGTCTAATTGATCCTAGCAAAATTTCAGGTCGGCCAGAAATTCAAGATGGCCGCCACAGCTAAAAATAGATTTTTAAAAAATAAGTTTGTAGCGACTACTTCTTGAAAACTATAAGTGATATTGATATGGGACTTCTTCTAAAATGATCAGCATGACATGATGTTAATCCTAGTCAAACATTATTTTGATTCGACGTTTAACATGGCTGCCAGTGGCAATTTTTGTTTACATAGAGTTATATAGTAAAAACTTGTAGCGACTACTCCTCTGAAACTACTTGACAGATGTTCATGAAACTTCACAGGAATGATGCTCTTGATGTCTAGTTGATCCTAGAAATATTTCAGACTGGCCGAAAATAAATAAATTTGTAGCCACTACTTCTTGAAAACTGTAAGTGGTATTGATATGGGACGTTTTCTAAAATGATCAGCATGACATGATGTTAATCCTTGTCGAAATTTATTTCGATGCGACTTTAAACATGGCTGCTAGCGGCCATCTTTGTTTACATAGAGTTATATAGTAAAAAGTTGTAGCGACTACTCCTCTGAAACTACTTGACGGATGTTCATAAAACTTCATAGGAATGGTGCTCTTCATGTCTAGTTGATCCTAGAAAAATTACAGGCTGGCCGGAAATTCAAGATGGCCGCCACGGCTAAAAATAGATTTAAAATAAATAAATTTGTTGCGTCTACTTCTTGAAAACTGTAAGTGATATTGATATGGGACGTTTACTAAAATGATCAGCATGACATGATGTTGATCCTTGTCGAAATTTATTTCGATGCGACTTTAAACATGGCTGCTAGCGGCCATCTTTGTTTACATAGATTTATATAGTAAAAACTTGTAGCGACTACTCCTCTGAACTACTTGACGAATTTTTATGAAACTTCACAGGAATGTTGCTCTTGATATCTAAATGATCCCAGAATTTGTTTAGGTCGGCCAGAAATTCAAGATGGCCGCCATGGCTAAAAACAGATTTAAAAAAAAAAAATTGTAGCGACTACTTCTTGAAAACTGTAATTGATATTGATATGGGACTTTTTCTAAAATGATCAGCATGACATGATGTTGATCCTGGTCGAAAATTATTTTGATTCAACATTAAACATGGGCGCCAGTGGCCATCTTTGTTTACATAGAGTTTGTATAGTAAAAATTTGTAGCGACTACTCTTCTGAAACTTCTTGGCGGATTTTCATGAAACTTCACAGGAATGTTGCTCTTGATATCTAGTTGATCCTAGCAAAATTTCAGGTCGGGTGGAAATTCAAGATGGCCACCAGGGCTAAACATAGATTTTTAAAAACAAGTTTGTAGCGACTACTTCTTGAAAACTGTAAGTGATATTGATATGGGACTTTTTCTGAAATGATCAGCATGACAAGATGTTGATCTTGTCGGAAATTATTTTGATTCAACATTAAACATGGCTGCCAATGGCCATCTTTGTTTACCTAGAGTTATATAGTAAAAACTTCAACTTGTAGCGATTGCTCCTCCGAAACTACTTGACAGATTTTTATGAAACTTCACAAGAATGCTGATCTAGCTATCAAAATCTATCAGTAGAGCTTCAAGGTCATTGACCTCTTGTTTATATTATTATGTATATATATATATATTTTTTTTTTTCTCTATGTTGGACCAGTCGGACTTGTAACAGAGGAGTTATAGCTCTTGATTTAGTTACAAATGCTATATTTTTCCTAGTTAATATGGTAGGGCCTTCATTTATCATCTGATCTTTACCAAACTTTACCAGATTCTTTAGTTATGGCCCTTGATTTAGTTAAAAAGCTGTATTTTCCCCAAAACTTTCAAAAAAACATAAATGGCAGTCACTCGCTTCATTGATGTTATAAGAGCCATGTTAACCAGTAGAGCATCCACAGGCCCTCTTGGGCCTCTTTTTTATCCGATCTTTACCAAACGTTACCAAATTGTTAATGTCAATGATAGCTCAGACAAGTTCGAAAACCAGCCATATCGGACCAGTAACAGCGGAGTTATGGCCCTTGATTAGTTAAAAATGCTATACTTTGCCTCGTTAAGACGATAGGGCCTTCATTTTTCATCCGATCTTTACTAAACTTTACCAGATTGTTAATGTCAATAAAAGCTCGGATAAATTCGAAAACCAACCAGATCGTACCAGTAACAGCAGAGTTATGGCCCTTGATTTAGTTAAAAATGCTATATTTTGCCTCTAAGACGATCTTTACCAAACTTTACCAGATTGTTAATGTCAATGAAAGCTCGAACAAGTTCGAAAACCAGCCAGATTGGACCAGTAACAGCAGAGTTAGGGCCCTTGATTTAGTTAAAAATGCTACATTTTGCCTCGTTAAGACGATAGAGCCTTCATTTTTCATCCAATCTTTACCAAACTTGACCAGATTGTTAATGTCAATAAAAGTTCGTAAACCAGCCAGATTGATCCAGTAACAGTGGAGTTATGGCCCTTGATTTCATTAAAAATGCTATATTTTGCCTTTTTAAGGCGATAGCGCCTTCATTTTTCATCTGATCTTTACCAAACTTTACCAGATTTTTCTTTTTTCCTTTTATTTTTTTATTTTATTATTTCTACTGGCCAAGTTCGAAAACCAGCCAGATCAGACTAGTAACGGCAGAGTTACGGCTCTTGATTTAGTTAAAAATGCTATATTTTGCCTCTTTAAGATGATAGTCACTCGCGTCATTGATGTTAAAAGAGCCATATTAGCCAGTAGAGCGTCCACAGGCCCTCTTGGGCCTCTTGTTATTTAAAACTAAGTACATCTTCCCTGGGGGTTGGGGTTGGAGGAGGTGGGTGGTTGGGGGAGGGTATCAGGGGGTCAATTCTTTTTTTAGACGGATGTTCATGAAACTTCACAGGAATGTTGATCTTGATGTCTAGTTGATCCTAGAAAAATTTCAGGTCGGCCGGGAATTCAAGATGGCCGCCACAGCTAAAAATAGATTTAAAATATATAAGTTTGTAGCGACTACTTCTTCAAAACTATAAGAGATATTGATATGGGACTTTTTCTAAAATGATCAGTATGACATGATGTTGGTCTTTGTCAAAAATCGTTTTGATTTGACGTTAAACATGGCTACCAGCGGCCATCTTTGTTTACATAGAGTTATATAATGGAAACTTGTAGCGACTACTCCTCTGAAACTACTTAACGGATTTTCATGAAACTTCACAGGAATGTTGCTCTTAATGTCTAATTGATCCCAGCAAAATTTCAGGTCGGCCGGAAATTCAAGATGGCCGCCACGGTTAAAAATAGATTTTCAAAAAACAAGTCTGTAGCGACTACTTCCTGAAATCAAAATCAATCAGTAGAGCTTCAAGGTCATTGACCTCTTGTTTAATATGTCTCAAACGAACATTTTGATGAAGGGATTACAGTGTATAATAATATGTTGTTCTCCTGTATGTGTGTGTGTGGTGGTGGATGGGGGTTACCTGTGTGAAGAAAACGTGGGTATTTGCGATGGCGCGCAGTCGAATTCGTTCTAGTATAGTCTTACATATACACTGATTGTTGAGTTCTTACCATTGAACAGCAAAATATAAAAATACCCCAGAATAATAAGGGGCCTATAAGTTGTTTATATATATATAAAAATGTGTTTCTGAAACCCTATTGTGAAATAGGTTTCTATTAGGTCTAGGGGCGTTAAGAAGTAAAAAAATTGGTGTAATTCTTGTTGGTTGCTTTTATATGCCCCTTAAGAAACAAAACCCCCGGAATCATGTTATATATATATATATAAATGCCCCACGTCTAGTATATATATATTTACACTACAAACCCATTAATCAAAGCTATATCCAGGTGTTCAGGTCATATAATAATGTATATGTGCCGATTAAAAGTAGTTTCCGTTCCGTAAAATGAATTATGAGTTGATAACTCTTAATTTGATGCTCCAGTTTTGGGGTTTGACCTGACTGGTCTGGCACTATTGCCCATTATGTCATTGTTTAAAAAAAAAATGCTGGTATGTGTTCACAAATGATTGTTATTCTCGATTGTTATTCTCTTTATTATAGACTGTTCACAAATTACTTTCTAGCATTTTTAACGGTCATATCTAGGTCACTTTATTATTGACCCCGAACATACACGGCTCTGTATCTCGTCTGTGGATATGACACATTTTATGTGCTAACTTTATTTTGCTCGGTATATTTGACTAGTATTGATTACATCACTGAACACAGTCATCACGCAGGTTGTGTCTCATCTATAAACGATTTTACAGCCATATTTAAAAACTAACCCGACAAATAACGTCAAAATTACACGAAAAAACTGTTCATCAAAACCCTATCCAGGTGTTCAGGTCATATAGTAATGTATATGTGTCGATTAAAAGTAAAGGTTTATTAACAGGTTCTAAAAATACCGTGATTGAATATGCGTAAAATGAATTATGAGTTGGTAACACTTAATTCAACGCTCCAATTTTGGGGTTTGGTCTGGCTGGTTAAAATTGTTTATTTTGTGTCTATAGAATGGATTCTCAAAATATGTAAGTTATGTATATACCTCATCACCCGTAGGTTTAGGAACGGTGTACATGTTGTAAAATTTGGTTGTTGTTG
Organism: Cyrtodaria siliqua; assembly: GCA_037043455.1. Taxonomy (NCBI): domain Eukaryota; kingdom Metazoa; phylum Mollusca; class Bivalvia; order Adapedonta; family Hiatellidae; genus Cyrtodaria; species Cyrtodaria siliqua. The sequence goes on from JAWPHD010002959.1 coordinate 105,055, forward strand.
GCGGGATAGCTACTTTAAAATTTACTAGGACTAACATACACACATGGTGTGTGATTTTGATGTGTTTAAAGTTGCGACAGTTACTACAGTAAAGCCACAGATGTTTATTTTCAAGGTTAACAAAGATGATACAGACTTTGCCCCTTGTGGTTCACGGGGCAAAGAATAGGGCCACTGCAGATCCCTTTGGAGGGGTAGGCAGAGTGGTAGAATCCTCCCAGATTCATGTTCATTTTATCATTTTTTGTTCATGTTCATTAAAGGTCTTCATCATGATCCCTGCATTGTTTCAGGTGCCATCTCCCTCACATCAAAAGAGCACTGGCAGAAAAACAATAAACGTGGCTCCAGCGTAAATGGAGTTCCTACGATAGAATTTGCAGCAACTCTGCAGTTCAGGGTGAGAGGGTTCTAGGCCCATTTTCCATATTTTATCTCTATGAACATGGAGGATGAGCCTGGCATGTTCATGCCTGTTAGGCACCATATAACCTTTCATGTATTGATGCGCCTTAAAACCCAATTCAATTCAATTGTTTTGAGTATTAGTGTATACTAGTTGAAACCTACCCTTCGGTAAAAAGTAATGCAAACTTTTGTTAAATGTTTACATACAATACCTGTGCTATAACATATATATATGTTTATGTAAAAAAAGATCCCCCATCCCCACCATTAAAGTGTTGATTCTTACAGATGGGGGAGGTTTACAGTACTGGTTCTACCCAGGAAAAAATGGTGGTCTGCCTCCATCACATAAAAATCGACCGTCATATATAACCTTGCATTTGTTGAAAATGATGTAAAACAACATACAAACCTACATTTTTATTACATTTCTATATTTCCAGTTGTTTCAAAGTGTTATCTTTTTCAATTTATGTGCAGGCCTGCCTGTCTGTCCTTCCGTGTCCAGCCGTCCGTCCATCCGTCTCTGCCCAAGCCTTGGCGTAATTTGGTGTAATTGTTCATGTTGAGAAGATGACAGCTATACATTTTGGGGTCAATAAGGTCAAGGTCATCATGACCTGATAATGAAAAAACGTGTCCACTCCAACCAGGGTTCGACAATAAAGGAGGCCCGAGGCCCGTAGTTTTCATATCGGGCCCTTTAAACATATAAGCTAGGAGCCTTGCTGGGCCCTTGAAATTGCGGGGTGAACAAAGGAAGAAACTAAAAATACAATACCAAAAAGTGTCTGGCTAAAAATTGGGAAGGGCCCTTTGATTCTAAAAGTTAAGAACCCTGTGGCCCCTTTGGGAAAAAAGTTTGTGTCAAACCTTGCCAACTTTTTAAAATTTGTAGCCACATCCATGAAACTTCACAGGCATACTGTCTGTAAAAGACTATTCATATACATTTTGGTGTCAAAGGTTTCAAGGTCAAGGTCACCGTGACCTGATAATGTAAAACCTTGTCTGCGCTACAACTCTTTAAGACTTATAGCCACTCATAAAACTTTACAGGTAGATTTCCAATCTTAGAGCTATCCAGCTGGCTTGTGTAGCCACACTCATAAAACTTTACAGGTAGACTTCCAATCTTAGAGCTATCCAGCTGGCTTGTGTAGCCACACTCATAAGACTTTACAGGTAGACTTCCAATCTTAGAGCTATCCAGCTGACTTGTGTAGCCACACTCATAAAACTTTACAGGTAGACTTCCAATCTTAGAGCTATCCAGCTGGCTTGTGGAACGTTGGTGGTTCTACCGAGGTGCCCGTCTGTACACGAAAGTTGCCCGGAAGGGCACCTGGTGTCTTCCTCCACAATAGAAGCTGGAAGTCTCCATATGTCCTTAGGTGTGTATTTAACAGAATGTAAAACAGAAAGGTATTATAAACAATTTTCCAGATTGGTTGAGTTGAACATAGACCGCGGCATGAGCTGGGACCAGGCTGTGTCAAGGGCAGATAACTACACAGAGAAACACGACGGGTTTTACGTGTCCAGGAGAGAAGTGTGGGGCAAGAAATTGTACATCCTGGCAACACAGAAGGAAAACTCCACTCATCTGTTCAGGATTGCGAGGTATTATCAACGTTGTCATTAGCATCAATCCCAGTCGTCCAGTGGTTAATTAATATGATGACATAACAAACTTGACCATTAATACGATCACCCTCAACTGATGTCATTTATTTCTAGATTGTTATTGTAACAATAACGGGCCATTTGTGTTTACTTATCACATAGTACATGTACTATTATAATGCAAACTATAATGCAAACAACAAACACATGTTTCCGTTACCTATGTCATAAATCCCCTTAATTGTTATATCACCAGTCATGAATATGTATGAGCTAATAATAACTGTTAACCAATCATATCACAGGGATTTGACCCATCTTGATGCAATTTTGTGTCCAGATAAAAGCATTTCATAGCATCTTGCATTCAACTATTGGTATTTCAGACCAAACACCAGTATATCCCTGTTTGTGTGTATTTCAGACCAAACCGGTCTATCCCTGTTTGTGTGTATTTCAGACCAAACACCGGTCTATCCCTGTTTGAGGAAGAGAAGACAGACCTGATTCACAGATACATACCCATAGACAGGGACAATGCAGGTAGGTACAGTCTAGTCCAAGAGAAGACAGACCTGATTCACAGATACATACCCATAGACAGGGACAATGCAGGTAGGTACAGTCTAGTCCAAGAGAAGACAGACCTGATTCACAGATACATACCCATAGACAGGGACAATGCAGGTAGGTACAGTCTAGTCCAAGAGAAGACATCTGATTTACAGATACGTACCCATAGACAGGGACAATGCAGGTTGGTACACGTCCAGGGAGGTATCGTGATATCCAAGTGGATAAGATGTATTGGAGTGTGTGGTCGAGCATCGGACTCCAGATCGAGAGGTCATGGGTTCGATCCTCGCCATGCCATGTTATTTATCCTTGAGTAAGATAATTAATCCATATTATTTAGTATTGGTTCTACCCAGGAAGCCATCGAGAGTGATAGATATAAGTCGCAAGAACTTGTTTTGCAATTGATGTAAAAGAAATATATGTGAGATGGTCATTCATATTTTGTTAAAAAATATGTCATTCATATTTTGTTAAAAAATATGGAGTCCCTGGCTTTTTTAACCTGTTTAAGCGGGGCCGATTTGCCAATTGCAAAGCCTCATTATTTTCCCAATTCTGGGTAAAAAAAAATCATCAATCTAAAAAAAAAAAAAAAAAAAATTATTAGAAAGTGACTTTGCATTGTTTGTATGTCAAAATCATTGCTAAATTCAATACCTAAAGCATACATTTTAATAAAAGTTTCCTCTTAAAAAAAAAATTCCCCTAAATAGCGAAAATCATGCTCTTTTTACCCAGTTAGTAAATTTCATGCTTGTTTTATCCAAAATCAGTAGGCCTAGACCTTTTCCAAATTGTATTGAAAAAAGCCCCGAGTCCACCTCTAGTCCAGGGAGATAGTACGGACTCTATTGTGTCTAAACTTTAAGAAGTTCAAGGGCTGAGGGACTATAAACCTTAAAACTGCACACAGAGTCCGGGGAGATAACTTGGCATACAATTTCAATCTACAAAGGTACAGTAGAGTTGTTGTTTATATATAAGACTTGTCAACTATTAAGAGCGTCTCTTAAAGGGACACATGGCAATCTGGAAGTGTTTCGATTTATATCTCCAGTATCATTTTGACTTGAAACCTGCTTGCATATAATGAAATAAAAGTTTGAGTTTTCATTGTAGCGTCTTCTTCTATAATAGGTTTAAATACATGCTTTATACTATCCTTATAATTAATATTAATGATTGAACAAATGCAAATTATGTAGAAAAACTAATGGGACGCCGTGAGTTTTTAAAAAAATCAAGATTGATGAGTGTCCCTTTTTGTTAAGTCTTCCATTCAGTCATATATGCTAGAAGATAAGCACAGGTACATACGACAGCCTGGTTTAAAAATGGTGAAGTGAGAGTTGATATAGTGAGTGTCAAATGATAAAAGATTTGCTCACTGCCACAACTTTCAGATACCGAAATGGACAATCCTGAATGAAGTGGACAAACCTTGCCAGTGTGACCATTCTCATGTCTGGTTATTATGTTGGTGCTGTAACCTACTGGTTAAAGAGTCCGTCCATAAAAGTTATACCCCAAACCTATCGTTAGAGTACATTATTTATAACCTTCTGTCTAAGGCTAACAGAGTTATTTCCCTTGTTTATAAGCATACTGTCTAACCTGTGTACTAAGACTGACGGAGTTATTTCCCTTGTTTATAAAGCACAATGTATATTCATTATTTCTACTAAGACTGAAATAGTTATTTCCCTTATTTCTGCACACTATAACCTTTCTAAGACTGAAAGAGTTATTTCCCTTATTTATGCACACTATATATTCATTATACAAATAATATATCATCCAAACTTTGGTTGTTATAATGCCTTAAAGTCACTCCAAAACTGCCTGTTTGGGGTCTCTTGCTTTTGTTCATGATCATTGCAGTACTCGAGATGTACATGATCACTGACATACTCGAGATAGAAAAATTATCATCAAAGTACTCCAAGATAAAATAATGATCATAGAAGTACTCGAGATATAAAAATTATCATAAAAGTACTCAAGATAGAACAATATCATCAATGGACACTGATATAAAAATGAACATAGAAGTACTCTAGATACAAAAATTAATATAGAAGTACGAGCTATTAAAATGATCATAGAAGTACTCTAGATATAAAAATGATCATAGAAGTACTCTAGATATAAAATTGATCATAGAAGTACTCCTCCAGATATAAAAATTATCATTGATGTACTCGAGATAGAAAAATTATCTTACACGTACTCCAAGATAAAATAGTGATCATCAAAGTACTTGAGATATAATAGTGGTCATTGAAGTACTCGAGATATAATAGTGGTCATTGAAGTACTCGAGATGTAAAAATGATCATTGAAGTACTCGAGATATAAAAATAATCAGATGTACGCCAAGGTAGCATAGTGATCACAAATACTCAAGATATAAAAATTATCTTACTCATACTCCCAAGATAATACAGTGATCATCAAAGTACTCGAGATATAAAAATGGTCATAGAAGTAGTCTAGATATAAAAATGACCATAGAAGTACTCAATATAAAAACGATCAAAGAAGTACTCTAGATCATCGAAGTACTCGAGATATATAAATGATCATAGAAGTACTCTAGATATAAAAATGATCATAGAAGTACTCGAGATATGTTAGTGATCATCAAAATATTCTAGATATAAAAATCATCAAAATACTCGAGATATAAAAATGATCATAGAAGTACTCGAGATAGGTTAGTGGTCATCAAAGAACTCTTTATATAAAAATGATCATCAGAGTTACTCTAGATATAAAAACGATCATCGAAGAACTCTAAATATAAAAATGATGATCAAAGTACTTAAGGTATAAAAATGATCATCTTAGTACGCTAGATATAAAAATCATCAAAGTACTCGAAATAAAAGAATTATCGAAGTACTCGAGATATGTAAGTGATCATCGAAGTACTGTAGGTATAAAAATGATCATCAAAGTATTTTAGATATAAAAATCATCATCTTAGTACTCTAGATATAAAAATGATCATCGAAGTACTCAAGATGTAAAAAATATTATAGAAGTGCTCTTAAGATAAATAGTGGTCATCGAAATACTCTAGGTATAAAAATGATCATAAAAGTACTTGAGATATAACAATTGTTATAGAATTGAGATATAAAAACAAATGAACATTTTGTCCCAATTTCCAGGCAGTAAACTTTAGGTATTGTCATTACAGAGAAGGCTTGGAGGGAACAATATGAGACGACTAGGAACAGCTGTGTGCATGGATCACATTGTAAAAACAAGGACTTCTGTAAAGGTAAGTTGTCAGGCTTGTAACAGGTATTCAATACTATAGACTGGTGTTCAGTGTGCCAATATCATGATACTTCTTTAAGTTTTAGAGGTACTGGTCATAGGGGAGGCAAGCTTACGAGAGCAAATTTTCTGTCACCATCTGACCATTCTTGTGAATGCGATAACTTATTGATCACATATCTTGCATTGTGGGAGTTTAATAAAGCCGTGACACACATTCCTATTAATACACTAGTGTAATAAATATGCAGATGAATGCCAAATCATCAGCTCGGTATGCTATCGGCATTGCCTCGACGATTCTGTTAACCATTAAAAATACTAGATCGTTCAACTTGACAATAAATCCCATACATATATATACATTATGCACTTTACATTTGCAGCTTAAAAGCCTTGTTTGTTTCTGAACACATATCTTTCATGGATTTATGTGATCATTATAACCTTAACCTTTTTAAATGACAATTTAGCATGGAACGTGATGTTATGCTGTCTGTATAACCATGATGGTGTGGTGTCTTTATAACCATGATGTTGTGGTGTATGTATAACCATGATGTTGTGGTGTCTGTATAACCATGATGTTCTGATGTCTGTATAATCATGATGTTGTGGTCTTTGTGTAACCATGATGTTGTGGTGTTTGTATAATTTTAATGTTGTGGTGTCCATAACCGTGATGTTGTGGTGTCTGTATAACCATGGTGTTGTGGTGTCTGTATTACCATGTTGTTGTGGTGTCTGTATAACCATGATGTTGTGGTGTCTGTATAACCATGGTGTTGTGGTGTTTGTGTAACCATGGTGTTATGGTGTCTGTGTAACCATGATGGCGTGGTTTCTGTATAACCATGATGGTATGGTGTTTGTGTAACCGTGGTGTTTGTATAACCATGATGTTGTGGTGTCTGTATAACCATGATGTTGTGGTTTTTGTATAAACATGATGTTGTGGTTTTTGTTTAACCATGATGTTGTGGTGTTTGTATAACCATGATGTGGTGTTTGTTGTAACCATGATGTTGTGGTGTCTGTATAGCCATGATGTTGTGGTGTCTGTATAACCATGATGGTGTGGTGTTTGTTGTAACCATGATGTTATTGTGTCTGTATAACCATGATGTTGTGGTGTCTGTCTAACCATGATGTTGTGGTGTTTGTATAACCATGATGTTGTGGTGTTTGTGTAACCATGGTGTTGTGGTGTCTGTATAACCATGGTGGTGTGGTGTTTGTGTAACAGTGGTGTTATGGTGTCTCTGTTACCATGATGGTGTGGTGTCTGTATAACCATGATGGTGTGGTGTCTGTGTAACCATGATGTTGTGGTGTCTATATAACCATGGTGTTGTGATGTTTGTGTAACAGTGGTGTTATGGTGTCTCTGTTACCATGATGGTGTGGTGTCTGTATAACCATGATGGTGTGGTGTCTGTGTAACCATGATGGTGTGATGTCTGTATAACCATGATGGTGTGGTGTCTTTATAACCATGATGTTGTGGTGTTTGTGTAACCGTGATGTTGTAGTGTGTGTGTTGCCATGGTGTTGTGGTGTCTGTATAACCATGATGTTGTGGTGTCTGTATAACCATGATGTTGTGGTGTCTGTGTAACCATGATGTTGTGGTGTCTGTCTAACCATGATGTTGTGGTGTGTGTATAACCATGATGTTGTGGTGTGTGTGTAACCATGATGTTGTGGTGTCTGTGTAACCATGATGTTGTGGTGTCTGTGTAACCATGATGTTGTGGTGTCTGTATAACCATGATGTTGTGGTGTGTGTGTAACCATGATGTTGTGGTGTTTGTATAACCATGATGTTGTGGTGTGTGTGTAACCATGGTGTTGTGGTATCTGTGTAACCATGATGGTGTGGTGTTGGTGTAACCATGGTGTCGTGGTGTCTGTGTAACCATGATGTTGTGGTATCTGTGTAACCATGATGTTGTGGTGTCTGTGTAACCATGATGTTGTGGGGTCTGTGTAACCATGATGTTGTGGTGTCTGTGTAACCATGATGTTGTGGTATCTGTATAACCATGATGTTGTGGTGTCTGTATAATCATGGTGTAGTGGTGTTTGTATAACAATGGTGTTGTGGTGTCTGTATAACCATGTTGTGGTGTTGTATAACCATGATGTTGTGGTGTCTGTATAACCGTGATGGTGTGGTGTCTGTATAACCATGATGTTGTGGTGTCTGTATAACCATGATGTTGTGGTGTCTGTATAACCATGATGTTGTGGTGACTGTATAACCATGATGTTGTGGTGTGTGTGTAACCATGATGTTGTGGTGTTTGTATAACCATGATGTTGTGGTGTGTGTGTAACCATGGTGTTGTGGTGTCTGTATAACCATGATGTTGTGGTGTCTGTGTAACCATGATGTTGTGGTGTCTGTCTAACCATGATGTTGTGGTGTCTGTGTAACCATGATGTTGTCGTGTCTGTATAACCATGATGCTGTGGTGTCAGTATAACCATGATGTTGTGGTGTCTGTATAACCATGATGTTGTGGTGACTGTATAACCATGATGTTGTGGTGTGTGTGTAACCATGATGTTGTGGTGTTTGTATAACCATGATGTTGTGGTGTGTGTGTAACCATGGTGTTGTGGTATCTGTGTAACCATAATGGTGGGTGTTGGTGTAACCATGGTGTTGTGGTGTCTGTGTAACCATGATGTTGTGGTATCTGTGTAACCATGATGTTGTGGTGTCTGTGTAACCATGATGTTGTGGGGTCTGTGTAACCATGATGTTGTGGTGTCTGTGTAACCATGATGTTGTGGTATCTGTATAACCATGATGTTGTGGTGTCTGTATAACCATGGTGTAGTGGTGTTTGTATAACAATGGTGTTGTGGTGTCTGTATAACCATGATGTTGTGGTGTTTGTATAACCATGATGTTGTGGTGTCTGTATAACCGTGATGGTGTGGTGTTTGTATAACCATGATGTTGTGGTGTCTGTATAACCATGATGTTGTGGTGTTGTATAACCATGATGTTGTGGTGTCTGTATAACCGTGATGGTGTGGTGTTTGTATAACCATGATGTTGTGGTGTTTGTATAACCATGATGTTGTGGTGTCTGTATAACCATGGTGTAGTGGTGTTTGTATAACAATGGTGTTGTGGTGTCTGTATAACCATGATGTTGTGGTGTTGTATAACCATGATGTTGTGGTGTCTGTATAACCGTGATGGTGTGGTGTTTGTATAACCATGATGTTGTGGTGTCTGTATAACCATGATGTTGTGGTGTCTGTATAACCATGATGTTGTGGTGACTGTATAACCATGATGTTGTATTGTGTGTGTAACCATGATGTTGTGGTGTCTGTCATGATGTTGTGGTGTCTGTATAACCGTGATGGTGTGGTGTTTGTATAACCATGATGTTGTGGTGTCTGTATAACCATGATGTTGTGGTGTTGTATAACCATGATGTTGTGGTGTCTGTATAACCGTGATGGTGTGGTGTTTGTATAACCATGATGTTGTGGTGTTTGTATAACCATGATGTTGTGGTGTCTGTATAACCATGGTGTAGTGGTGTTTGTATAACAATGGTGTTGTGGTGTCTGTATAACCATGATGTTGTGGTGTTGTATAACCATGATGTTGTGGTGTCTGTATAACCGTGATGGTGTGGTGTTTGTATAACCATGATGTTGTGGTGTCTGTATAACCATGATGTTGTGGTGTCTGTATAACCATGATGTTGTGGTGACTGTATAACCATGATGTTGTATTGTGTGTGTAACCATGATGTTGTGGTGTCTGTATAACCATGATGTTGTGGTGACTGTATAACCATGATGTTGTGGTGTTGGTGTAACCATGGTGTTGTGGTGTCTGTGTAACCATGATGTTGTGGTATCTGTGTAACCATGATGTTGTGTAGTCTGTAACCATGATGTTGTGGGGTCTGTGTAACCATGATGTTGTGATGTCTGTGTAACCATGATGTTGTGGTGTTTGTATAACCATGATGTTGTGGTGTCTGTATAACCATGGTGTAGTGGTGTTTGTATAACAATGGTGTTGTGGTGTCTGTATAACCATGTTGTGGTGTCTGTATAACCATGATGTTGTGGTGTCTGTATAACCGTGATGGTGTGGTGTTTGTATAACCATGATGTTGTGGTGTCTGTGTAACCATGATGTTGTGGTGTGTGTGTAACCATGATGTTGTGGTGTGTGTATAACCATGATGTTGTGGTGTGTGTGTAACCGTGATGTTGTGGTGTTTGTATAACCATGATGTTGTGGTGTCTGTGTAACCATGATGTTGTGGTGTCTGTGTAACCATGATGTTGTGGTGTCTGTATAACCATGATGTTGTGGTGTGTGTGTAACCATGATGTTGTGGTGTTTGTATAACCATGATGTTGTGGTGTCTGTGTAACCATGATGTTGTGGTGTCTGTGTAACCATGATGTTGTGGTGTCTGTATAACCATGATGTTGTGGTGTGTGTGTAACCATGATGTTGTGGTGTTTGTATAACCATGATGTTGTGGTGTGTGTGTAACCATGGTGTTGTGGTATCTGTGTAACCATGATGGTGTGGTGTTGGTGTAACCATGGTGTTGTGGTGTCTGTGTAACCATGATGTTGTGGTATCTGTGTAACCATGATGTTGTGGTGTCTGTGTAACCATGATGTTGTGGGGTCTGTGTAACCATGATGTTGTGGTGTCTGTAACCATGATGTTGTGGTATCTGTATAACCATGATGTTGTGGTGTCTGTATAATCATGGTGTAGTGGTGTTTGTATAACAATGGTGTTGTGGTGTCTGTATAACCATGTTGTGGTGTTGTATAACCATGATGTTGTGGTGTCTGTATAACCGTGATGGTGTGGTGTTTGTATAACCATGATGTTGTGGTGTCTGTATAACCATGATGTTGTGGTGTCTGTATAACCATGATGTTGTGGTGACTGTATAACCATGATGTTGTGGTGTGTGTGTAACCATGATGTTGTGGTGTTTGTATAACCATGATGTTGTGGTGTGTGTGTAACCATGGTGTTGTGGTGTCTGTATAACCATGATGTTGTGGTGTCTGTGTAACCATGATGTTGTGGTGTCTGTCTAACCATGATGTTGTCGTGTCTGTGTAACCATGATGTTGTCGTGTCTGTATAACCATGATGCTGTGGTGTCAGTATAACCATGATGTTGTGGTGTCTGTATAACCATGATGTTGTGGTGACTGTATAACCATGATGTTGTGGTGTGTGTGTAACCATGATGTTGTGGTGTTTGTATAACCATGATGTTGTGGTGTGTGTGTAACCATGGTGTTGTGGTGTCTGTGTAACCATAATGGTGTGGTGTTGGTGTAACCATGGTGTTGTGGTGTCTGTGTAACCATGATGTTGTGGTATCTGTGTAACCATGATGTTGTGGTGTCTGTGTAACCATGATGTTGTGGGGTCTGTGTAACCATGATGTTGTGGTGTCTGTGTAACCATGATGTTGTGGTATCTGTATAACCATGATGTTGTGGTGTCTGTATAACCATGGTGTAGTGGTGTTTGTATAACAATGGTGTTGTGGTGTCTGTATAACCATGATGTTGTGGTGTTTGTATAACCATGATGTTGTGGTGTCTGTATAACCGTGATGGTGTGGTGTTTGTATAACCATGATGTTGTGGTGTCTGTATAACCATGATGTTGTGGTGTCTGTATAACCATGATGTTGTGGTGTCTGTATAACCATGGTGTAGTGGTGTTTGTATAACAATGGTGTTGTGGTGTCTGTATAACCATGATGTTGTGGTGTTGTATAACCATGATGTTGTGGTGTCTGTATAACCGTGATGGTGTGGTGTTTGTATAACCATGATGTTGTGGTGTTTGTATAACCATGATGTTGTGGTGTCTGTATAACCATGATGTTGTGGTGTCTGTATAACCATGGTGTAGTGGTGTTTGTATAACAATGGTGTTGTGGTGTCTGTATAACCATGATGTTGTGGTGTTGTATAACCATGATGTTGTGGTGTCTGTATAACCGTGATGGTGTGGTGTTTGTATAACCATGATGTTGTGGTGTCTGTATAACCATGATGTTGTGGTGTCTGTATAACCATGATGTTGTGGTGACTGTATAACCATGATGTTGTGGTGTGTGTGTAACCATGATGTTGTGGTGTCTGTATAACCATGATGTTGTGGTGACTGTATAACCATGATGTTGTGGTGTTGGTGTAACCATGGTGTTGTGGTGTCTGTGTAACCATGATGTTGTGGTATCTGTGTAACCATGATGTTGTGGTGTCTGTGTAACCATGATGTTGTGGGGTCTGTGTAACCATGATGTTGTGGTGTCTGTGTAACCATGATGTTGTGGTGTTTGTATAACCATGATGTTGTGGTGTCTGTATAACCATGGTGTAGTGGTGTTTGTATAACAATGGTGTTGTGGTGTCTGTATAACCATGTTGTGGTGTCTGTATAACCGTGATGGTGTGGTGTTTGTATAACCATGATGTTATGGTGTCTGTATAACCATGATGTTGTGGTGTTTGTATAACCATAATGTTTTGGTGTATGTATAACCATGATGTTGTGGTGTATGTATAACCATGATGGTGTGGTGTCTTTATAGCCATGATGTTGTGGTGTCTGTATAACCATGATGTTGTGGTGTTTGTATAACCATGATGTTGTGGTGTATGTATAACCATGATGTTGTGGTATGTGTGTAACCATGATGTTGTGGTGTTTGTGTAACCATGATGTTGTGGTGTGTGTGTAACCATGATGTTGTGGTGTGTGTAACCATGACGTTGTGGTGTGTGTGTAACCATGACGTTGTTGTGTCTTTATAACCATGATGTTGTGGTGTTTGTATAACCATGATGTTGTGGTGTCTGTATAACCATGGTGTAGTGGTGTTTGTATAACAATGGTGTTGTGGTGTCTGTATAACCATGTTGTGGTGTCTGTATAACCATGATGTTGTGGTGTCTGTATAACCGTGATGGTGTGGTGTTTGTATAACCATGATGTTGTGGTGTCTGTGTAACCATGATGTTGTGATGTCTGTCTAACCATGATGTTGTGGTGTGTGTATAACCATGATGTTGTGGTGTGTGTGTAACCATGATGTTGTGGTGTTTGTATAACCATGATGTTGTGGTGTCTGTGTAACCATGATGTTGTGGTGTCTGTGTAACCATGATGTTGTGGTGTCTGTATAACCATGATGTTGTGGTGTGTGTGTAACCATGATGTTGTGGTGTTTGTATAACCATGATGTTGTGGTGTCTGTGTAACCATGATGTTGTGGTGTCTGTGTAACCATGATGTTGTGGTGTCTGTATAACCATGATGTTGTGGTGTGTGTGTAACCATGATGTTGTGGTGTTTGTATAACCATGATGTTGTGGTGTGTGTGTAACCATGGTGTTGTGGTATCTGTGTAACCATGATGGTGTGGTGTTGGTGTAACCATGGTGTTGTGGTGTCTGTGTAACCATGATGTTGTGGTATCTGTGTAACCATGATGTTGTGGTGTCTGTGTAACCATGATGTTGTGGGGTCTGTGTAACCATGATGTTGTGGTGTCTGTAACCATGATGTTGTGGTGTCTGTATAATCATGGTGTAGTGGTGTTTGTATAACAATGGTGTTGTGGTGTCTGTATAACCATGTTGTGGTGTTGTATAACCATGATGTTGTGGTGTCTGTATAACCGTGATGGTGTGGTGTTTGTATAACCATGATGTTGTGGTGTCTGTATAACCATGATGTTGTGGTGTCTGTATAACCATGATGTTGTGGTGACTGTATAACCATGATGTTGTGGTGTGTGTGTAACCATGATGTTGTGGTGTTTGTATAACCATGATGTTGTGGTGTGTGTGTAACCATGGTGTTGTGGTGTCTGTATAACCATGATGTTGTGGTGTCTGTGTAACCATGATGTTGTGGTGTCTGTCTAACCATGATGTTGTCGTGTCTGTGTAACCATGATGTTGTCGTGTCTGTATAACCATGATGCTGTGGTGTCAGTATAACCATGATGTTGTGGTGTCTGTATAACCATGATGTTGTGGTGACTGTATAACCATGATGTTGTGGTGTGTGTGTAACCATGATGTTGTGGTGTTTGTATAACCATGATGTTGTGGTGTGTGTGTAACCATGGTGTTGTGGTGTCTGTGTAACCATAATGGTGTGGTGTTGGTGTAACCATGGTGTTGTGGTGTCTGTGTAACCATGATGTTGTGGTATCTGTGTAACCATGATGTTGTGGTGTCTGTGTAACCATGATGTTGTGGGGTCTGTGTAACCATGATGTTGTGGTGTCTGTGTAACCATGATGTTGTGGTATCTGTATAACCATGATGTTGTGGTGTCTGTATAACCATGGTGTAGTGGTGTTTGTATAACAATGGTGTTGTGGTGTCTGTATAACCATGATGTTGTGGTGTTTGTATAACCATGATGTTGTGGTGTCTGTATAACCGTGATGGTGTGGTGTTTGTATAACCATGATGTTGTGGTGTCTGTATAACCATGATGTTGTGGTGTCTGTATAACCATGATGTTGTGGTGTCTGTATAACCATGGTGTAGTGGTGTTTGTATAACAATGGTGTTGTGGTGTCTGTATAACCATGATGTTGTGGTGTTGTATAACCATGATGTTGTGGTGTCTGTATAACCGTGATGGTGTGGTGTTTGTATAACCATGATGTTGTGGTGTTTGTATAACCATGATGTTGTGGTGTCTGTATAACCATGATGTTGTGGTGTCTGTATAACCATGGTGTAGTGGTGTTTGTATAACAATGGTGTTGTGGTGTCTGTATAACCATGATGTTGTGGTGTTGTATAACCATGATGTTGTGGTGTCTGTATAACCGTGATGGTGTGGTGTTTGTATAACCATGATGTTGTGGTGTCTGTATAACCATGATGTTGTGGTGTCTGTATAACCATGATGTTGTGGTGACTGTATAACCATGATGTTGTGGTGTGTGTGTAACCATGATGTTGTGGTGTCTGTATAACCATGATGTTGTGGTGACTGTATAACCATGATGTTGTGGTGTTGGTGTAACCATGGTGTTGTGGTGTCTGTGTAACCATGATGTTGTGGTATCTGTGTAACCATGATGTTGTGGTGTCTGTGTAACCATGATGTTGTGGGGTCTGTGTAACCATGATGTTGTGGTGTCTGTGTAACCATGATGTTGTGGTGTTTGTATAACCATGATGTTGTGGTGTCTGTATAACCATGGTGTAGTGGTGTTTGTATAACAATGGTGTTGTGGTGTCTGTATAACCATGTTGTGGTGTCTGTATAACCGTGATGGTGTGGTGTTTGTATAACCATGATGTTATGGTGTCTGTATAACCATGATGTTGTGGTGTTTGTATAACCATAATGTTTTGGTGTATGTATAACCATGATGTTGTGGTGTATGTATAACCATGATGGTGTGGTGTCTTTATAGCCATGATGTTGTGGTGTCTGTATAACCATGATGTTGTGGTGTTTGTATAACCATGATGTTGTGGTGTATGTATAACCATGATGTTGTGGTATGTGTGTAACCATGATGTTGTGGTGTGTGTGCGTAACCATGATGTTGTGGTGTTTGTGTAACCATGATGTTGTGGTGTGTGTGTAACCATGATGTTGTGGTGTGTGTAACCATGACGTTGTGGTGTGTGTGTAACCATGACGTTGTTGTGTCTTTATAACCATGATGTTGTGGTGTTTGTATAACCATGATGTTGTGGTGTATGTATAGCCATGATGTTGTGGTGTGTGTGTAACCATGATGTTGTGGTGTGTGTGTGTAACCATGATGTTGTGGTGTTTGTGTAACCATGATGTTGTGGTGTGTGTGTAACCATGATGTTGTGGTGTTTGTATAACCATGATGTTGTGGTGTCTGTATAACCATAATGTTTTGGTGTATGTATAACCATGATGTTGTGGTGTATGTATAACCATGATGGTGTGGTGTCTTTATAGCCATGATGTTGTGGTGTTTGTATAACCATGATGTTGTGGTGTTTGTATAACCATGATGTTGTGGTGTCTGTATAACCATAATGTTTTGGTGTATGTATAACCATGATGTTGTGGTGTATGTATAACCATGATGGTGTGGTGTCTTTATAGCCATGATGTTGTGGTGTTTGTATAACCATGATGTTGTGGGGTCTGTGTAACCATGATGTTGTGGTGTCTGTGTAACCATGATGTTGTGGTATCTGTATAACCATGATGTTGTGGTGTCTGTATAATCATGGTGTAGTGGTGTTTGTATAACAATGGTGTTGTGGTGTCTGTATAACCATGTTGTGGTGTTGTATAACCATGATGTTGTGGTGTCTGTATAACCGTGATGGTGTGGTGTTTGTATAACCATGATGTTGTGGTGTCTGTATAACCATGATGTTGTGGTGTCTGTATAACCATGATGTTGTGGTGACTGTATAACCATGATGTTGTGGTGTGTGTGTAACCATGATGTTGTGGTGTTTGTATAACCATGATGTTGTGGTGTGTGTGTAACCATGGTGTTGTGGTGTCTGTATAACCATGATGTTGTGGTGTCTGTGTAACCATGATGTTGTGGTGTCTGTCTAACCATGATGTTATGGTGTCTGTGTAACCATGATGTTGTCGTGTCTGTGTAACCATGATGCTGTGGTGTCAGTATAACCATGATGTTGTGGTGTCTGTATAACCATGATGTTGTGGTGACTGTATAACCATGATGTTGTGGTGTGTGTGTAACCATGATGTTGTGGTGTTTGTATAACCATGATGTTGTGGTGTGTGTGTAACCATGGTGTTGTGGTATCTGTGTAACCATAATGGTGTGGTGTTGGTGTAACCATGGTGTTGTGGTGTCTGTGTAACCATGATGTTGTGGTATCTGTGTAACCATGATGTTGTGGTGTCTGTGTAACCATGATGTTGTGGGGTCTGTGTAACCATGATGTTGTGGTGTCTGTGTAACCATGATGTTGTGGTATCTGTATAACCATGATGTTGTGGTGTCTGTATAACCATGGTGTAGTGGTGTTTGTATAACAATGGTGTTGTGGTGTCTGTATAACCATGATGTTGTGGTGTTTGTATAACCATGATGTTGTGGTGTCTGTATAACCGTGATGGTGTGGTGTTTGTATAACCATGATGTTGTGGTGTCTGTATAACCATGATGTTGTGGTGTCTGTATAACCATGATGTTGTGGTGTCTGTATAACCATGGTGTAGTGGTGTTTGTATAACAATGGTGTTGTGGTGTCTGTATAACCATGATGTTGTGGTGTTGTATAACCATGATGTTGTGGTGTCTGTATAACCGTGATGGTGTGGTGTTTGTATAACCATGATGTTGTGGTGTTTGTATAACCATGATGTTGTGGTGTCTGTATAACCATGATGTTGTGGTGTCTGTATAACCATGGTGTAGTGGTGTTTGTATAACAATGGTGTTGTGGTGTCTGTATAACCGTGATGGTGTGGTGTTTGTATAACCATGATGTTGTGGTGTCTGTATAACCATGATGTTGTGGTGTCTGTATAACCATGATGTTGTGGTGACTGTATAACCATGATGTTGTGGTGTGTGTGTAACCATGATGTTGTGGTGTCTGTATAACCATGATGTTGTGGTGACTGTATAACCATGATGTTGTGGTGTTGGTGTAACCATGGTGTTGTGGTGTCTGTGTAACCATGATGTTGTGGTATCTGTGTAACCATGATGTTGTGGTGTCTGTGTAACCATGATGTTGTGGGGTCTGTGTAACCATGATGTTGTGGTGTCTGTGTAACCATGATGTTGTGGTGTTTGTATAACCATGATGTTGTGGTGTCTGTATAACCATGGTGTAGTGGTGTTTGTATAACAATGGTGTTGTGGTGTCTGTATAACCATGTTGTGGTGTCTGTATAACCGTGATGGTGTGGTGTTTGTATAACCATGATGTTGTGGTGTCTGTATAACCATGATGTTGTGGTGTTTGTATAACCATAATGTTTTGGTGTATGTATAACCATGATGTTGTGGTGTATGTATAACCATGATGGTGTGGTGTCTTTATAGCCATGATGTTGTGGTGTCTGTATAACCATGATGTTGTGGTGTCTGTATAACCATGATGTTGTGGTGACTGTATAACCATGATGTTGTGGTGTGTGTGTAACCATGATGTTGTGGTGTCTGTATAACCGTGATGTTGTGGTGACTGTATAACCATGATGTTGTGGTGTTGGTGTAACCATGGTGTTGTGGTGTCTGTGTAACCATGATGTTGTGGTATCTGTGTAACCATGATGTTGTGGTGTCTGTGTAACCATGATGTTGTGGGGTCTGTGTAACCATGATGTTGTGGTGTCTGTGTAACCATGATGTTGTGGTGTTTGTATAACCATGATGTTGTGGTGTCTGTATAACCATGGTGTAGTGGTGTTTGTATAACAATGGTGTTGTGGTGTCTGTATAACCATGTTGTGGTGTCTGTATAACCGTGATGGTGTGGTGTTTGTATAACCATGATGTTGTGGTGTCTGTATAACCATGATGTTGTGGTGTTTGTATAACCATACTGTTTTGGTGTATGTATAACCATGATGTTGTGGTGTATGTATAACCATGATGGTGTGGTGTCTTTATAGCCATGATGTTGTGGTGTCTGTATAACCATGATGTTGTGGTGTTTGTATAACCATGATGTTGTGGTGTATGTATAACCATGATGTTGTGGTGTGTGTGTAACCATGATGTTGTGGTGTGTGTGCGTAACCATGATGTTGTGGTGTTTGTGTAACCATGATGATGTTGTGGTGTGTGTGTAACCATGATGTTGTGGTGTGTGTAACCATGACGTTGTGGTGTGTGTGTAACCATGACGTTGTTGTGTCTTTATAACCATGATGTTGTGGTGTTTGTATAACCATGATGTTGTGGTGTATGTATAGCCATGATGTTGTGGTGTGTGTGTAACCATGATGTTGTGGTGTGTGTGTGTAACCATGATGTTGTGGTGTTTGTGTAACCATGATGTTGTGGTGTGTGTGTAACCATGATGTTGTGGTGTTTGTATAACCATGATGTTGTGGTGTCTGTATAACCATAATGTTTTGGTGTATGTATAACCATGATGTTGTGGTGTATGTATAACCATGATGGTGTGGTGTCTTTATAGCCATGATGTTGTGGTGTTTGTATAACCATGATGTTGTGGTGTTTGTATAACCATGATGTTGTGGTGTCTGTATAACCATAATGTTTTGGTGTATGTATAACCATGATGTTGTGGTGTATGTATAACCATGATGGTGTGGTGTCTTTATAGCCATGATGTTGTGGTGTTTGTATAACCATGGTGTAGTGGTGTTTGTATAACCATGATGTTGTGGTGTATGTATAACCATGATGTTGTGGTGTGTGTGTAACCATGATGTTGTGGTGTGTGTGCGTAACCATGATGTTGTGGTGTTTGTGTAACCATGATGTTGTGGTGTGTGTGTAACCATGATGTTGTGGTGTTTGTAACCATGATGTTGTAGTGTCTGTATAACCATGATGTTGTGGTGTGTGTGTAACCATGACGTTGTTGTGTCTTTATAACCATGATGTTGTGGTGTTTGTATAACCATGATGTTGTGGTGTATGTATAACCATGATGTTGTGGTGTCTGTATAACCATAATGTTTTGGTGTATGTATAACCATGATGTTGTGGTGTATGTATAACCATGATGGTGTGGTGTCTTTATAGCCATGATGTTGTGGTGTTTGTATAACCATGATGTTGTGGTGTTTGTATAACCATGATGTTGTGGTGTGTGTGTAACCATGATGTTGTGGTGTGTGTGCGTAACCATGATGTTGTGGTGTTTGTGTTACCATGATGTTGTGGTGTGTGTGTAACCATGATGTTGTGGTGTTTGTAACCATGATGTTGTGGTGTGTGTAACCATGATGTTGTGGTGTGTGTGTAACCATGACGTTGTTGTTTCTTTATAACCATGATGTTGTGGTGTTTGTATAACCATGATGTTGTGGTGTATGTATAACCATGATGTTGTGGTGTGTGTGTAACCATGATGTTGTGGTGTGTGTGCGTAACCATGATGTTGTGGTGTTTGTGTAACCATGATGTTGTGGTGTGTGTGTAACCATGATGTTGTGGTGTCTGTATAACCGTGATGGTGTGGTGTTTGTATAACCATGATGTTGTGGTGTCTGTATAACCATGACGTTGTTGTGTCTGTATAACCATAATGTTGTGGTGTGTGTGTAACCATGATGTTGTGGTGTTTGTGTAACCATGATGTTGTGGTGTGTGTGTAACCATGATGGTGTGGTGTCTGTATAACCATGATGGTGTGGTGTCTGTATAACCATGATGGTGTGGTGTCTGTATAACCATGATGGTGTGGTGTCTGTATAACCATGATGGTGTGGTGTCTTTATAACCATGATGTTGTGGTGTCTTTATAACCATGATGTCGTGGTGTCTGTATAACCATGATGTTGTGGTGTCTGTATAACCATGGTGTTGTGGTGTCTGTATAACCATGATGTTGTGGTGTCTGTATAACCATGATGGTGTGGTGTCTGTATAACCATGATGTTGTGGTGTCTGTATAACCATGATGGTGTGGTTTCTGTATAACCATGATGGTGTGGTGTCTGTATAACCATGATGGTGTGGTGTCTGTATAACCATGATGGTGTGGTGTCTGTATAACCATGATGGTGTGGTGTCTGTATAACCATGATGGTGTGGTGTCTGTATAACCATGATGGTGTGGTGTCTGTATAACCATGATGGTGTGGTGTCTTTATAACCATGATGTTGTGGTGTCTTTATAACCATGATGTTGTGGTGTCTGTATAACCATGATGTTGTGGTGTCTGTATAACCATGATGTTGTGGTGTCTGTATAACCATGATGGTGTGGTGTCTGTATAACCATGATGGTGTGGTGTCTGTATAACCATGATGTTGTGGTGTCTGTATAACCATGATGTTGTGGTGTTTGTAACCATGATGTTGTGGTGTGTGTAACCATGACGTTGTGGTGTGTGTGTAACCATGACGTTGTTGTGTCTTTATAGCCATGATGTTGTGGTGTCTGTATAACCATGATGTTGTGGTGTGTGTGTAACCATGATGTTGTGGTGTGTGTAACCATGACTTTGTGGTGTGTGTGTAACCATGACGTTGTTGTGTCTTTATAGCCATGATGTTGTGGTGTTTGTATAACCATGATATTGTGGTGTCTGTATAACCATGATGTTGTGGTGTCTGTATAACCATGATGGTGTGGTGTCTTTATAACCATGATGCTGTGGTGTTTGTATAACCATGATGTTGTGGTGTATGTATAACCATGATGTTGTGGTGTCTGTATAACCATGATGTTGTGGTGTTTGTATAACCATGCTGTTGTGGTGTATGTATAACCATGATGTTTTGGTGTGTGTGGTACCATGATGTTGTGGTGTGTGTGTGTAACCATGATGTTGTGGTGTTTGTGTAACCATGATGTTGTGGTGTGTGTGTAACCATGATGTTGTGGTGTTTGTGTAACCATGATGTTGTGGTGTGTGTGTAACCATGATGTTGTGGTGAGTGTGTAACCATGATGTTGTGGTGTTTGTGTAACCATGATGTTGTGGTGTCTTTATAACCATGATGTTGTGGTGTATGTATAACCATGATGTTGTGGTGTGTGTGTAACCATGATGTTGTGGTGTGTGTAACCATGATGTTGTGGTGTTTGTGTAACCATGATGTTGTGGTGTGTGTGTAACCATGATGTTGTGGTGTTTGTGTAACCATGAAGTTGTGGTGTGTGTGTAACCATGATGTTGTGGTGTTTGTGTAACCATGATGTTGTGGTGTCTTTATAACCATGACTTTGTGATGTCTGTATAACCATGATGTTGTGGTGTCTTTATAACCATGACTTTGTGATGTCTGTATAACCATGATGGTGTGGTGTCTGTATAACCATGATGGTGTGGTGTCTTTATAACCATGATGTTGTGGTGTCTTTATAACCATGATGTTGTGGTGTCTGTATAACCATGATGTTGTGGTATCTGTATAACCATGATGTTGTGGTATCTGTATAACCATGATGGTGTGGTGTCTGTATAACCATGATGTTGTGGTGTCTGTATAACCATGATGTTGTGGTGTCTGTATAACCATGATGTTGTGGTGTCTGTATAACCATGATGTTGTGGTGTCTGTATAACCATGATGGTGTGGTGTCTGTATAACCATGATGTTGTGGTGTCTGTATAACCATGATGGTGTGGTGTCTGTATAACCATGATGGTGTGGTGTCTGTATAACCATGATGTTGTGGTGTTTGTAACCATGATGTTGTGGTGTGTGTAACCATGACATTGTGGTGTGTGTGTAACCATGACGTTGTGTCTTTATAGCCATGATGTTGTGGTGTCTGTATAACCATGATGTTGTGGTGTGTGTGTAACCATGATGTTGTGGTGTGTGTAACCATGACGTTGTTGTGTCTTTATAGCCATGATGTTGTGGTGTTTGTATAACCATGATGTTGTGGTGTCTGTATAACCATGATGTTGTGGTGTCTGTATAACCTTGATGTTGTGGTGTCTGTATAACCTTGATGTTGTGGTGTATGTATAACCATGATGTTGTGGTGTTTGTATAACCATGATGTTGTGGTGTCTGTATAACCATGATGGGGTGGTGTCTTTATAACCATGATGCTGTGGTGTTTGTATAACCATGATGTTGTGGTGTATGTATAACCATGATGTTGTGGTGTCTGTATAACCATGATGTTGTGGTGTTTGTATAACCATGATGTTGTGGTGTGTGTGGTACCATGATGTTGTGGTGTGTGTGTGTAACCATGATGTTGTGGTGTTTGTGTAACCATGATGTTGTGGTGTGTGTGTAACCATGATGTTGTGGTGTTTGTGTAACCATGATGTTGTGGTGTGTGTGTAACCATGATGTTGTGGTGAGTGTGTAACCATGATGTTGTGGTGTCTTTATAACCATGATGCTGTGGTGTATGTATAACCATGATGTTGTGGTGTATGTGTAACCATGATGTTGTGGTGTTTGTGTAACCATGATGTTGTGGTGTGTGTGTAACCATGATGTTGAGGTGTTTGTGTAACCATGAAGTTGTGGTGTGTGTGTAACCATGACGTTGTGGTGTTTGTGTAACCATGATGTTGTGGTGTCTTTATAACCATGACTTTGTGATGTCTGTATAACCATGATGTTGTGGTGTCTTTATAACCATGACTTTGTGATGTCTGTATAACCATGATGGTGTTGTGTCTTTATAACCATGATGTTGTGGTGTCTGTATAACCATGATGTTGTGGTGTCTGTATAACCATGATGTTGTGGTGTCTGTATAACCATGATGTTGTGGTGTCTGTATAACCATGATGTTGTGGTGTCTGTATAACCATGATGTTGTGGTTTCTGTATAACCATGGTGTTGTGGTGTCTGTATAACCATGGTGTAGTGGTGTCTGTATAACCATGGTGTAGTGGTGTTTGTATAACCATGGTGTAGTGGTGTTTGTATAACCATGATGTTGTGGTGTATGTATAACCATGATGTTGTGGTGTCTGTATAACCATGATGTAGTGGTGTTTGTATAACCATGGTGTTGTGGTGTTTGTATAACCATGGTGTAGTGGTGTTTGTATAACCATGATGTTGTGGTGTCTGTATAACCATGGTGTAGTGGTGTTTGTATAACCATGGTGAAGTGGTGTTTGTATAACCATGATGTTGTGGTGTTTGCATAACCATGATGTTGTGGTGTTTGTATAACCATGATGTTGTGGTGTTTGTATAACCATAATGTTGTGTTGTCTGTATAACCATGATGTTGTGGTGTATGTATAACCATGATGTTGTGGTGTCTGTATCACCATGGTGTTGTGTTACTATTTCAGTGGGCAGTAGATGTTACAGACTTCATCTGTTGTGTGGCAGTATCGTGTCCATGATGAATGTTCTGGAAACAACGCTGAATAGAAACTCCCTTAAACTCAATCTCAGGTGAAATACAATTGTAAAACTCTGTCTCAGGTGAAATACACTAGAAAAAATCAATCTTAGGTGAAAAACACCCGTAAAACTCAATCTCAGGTGAAATAAACCTGTAAAACTATCTCAGGTAAAAACACTTGTAAAACTCAATCTCAGGTGATATTCTCCTGTACAACTCATGTCAAGTGAAATATACCTGTAAATCTCAATCTTAGGTGAAATACACCTGTAAAATTCAATCTCAGGTGAAATCTACCTGTAATGCAATCCCAGGTGAAATACACCTGTACAAATCTAAGGTGAAATACACTTGTAAAACTCAATCCTAGGTGAAAAACACTTGTGATAGGTGAGATTATGAACTACTGTAGTGATAGGTGATGATGATTATGAATTACTGTAATATCAATACTATACATGCATGTACCTGCTTTAAACTATGTAGACCCACTGGGAGCTCGACTTGTGAGGAAGTGTCGATTCTTACGAATGGTGGGAGGTGTACAGTACTGGTTCTACCCAGGAAAAGTGGGTGGTCTGCCTCTACTACAAAAAAAAAAATTTGACCGTCATATATAACCTTACATGTGTTGAAAATGACGTAAAACACCATACAAACAAACAAATCGACTATATAGAAATTGTACACTGAACATTTGATACAATATTGTTTGTCATGTCGTCAATTTAACATTTTCTTCACAGACCCTTCATTATACCCACGCTTTCACAAAGTGAAGTGGGGGCTATTTAGGAATCATGCTGTCCGTAACCTCCTGTCTCGTCGCGTAAAGCATTTTTGTTGCATCACGTCCTGTACCACATTTTTGTTTCATCACGTCCCTTAACACGTTTTTATTAATTGCATTCCTCAAACTGTTTTGAATAGGTCGTTCCCAAACTTAATATACACAGAACAACCGATCAAAAAGCGGGGGTATTCATCACCTTCAGTGAAAGTTCTAGTTATATTAAGGGGCCGGCTTGGCTTAGTGGGTAGCACGGTGGACTTGAAATCTGGAGGATCTGAGTTCAAGCCTCACCGCGGCGAGACACCAATGGGTTTTGTCGGTACGTTCTTTGGCGAGACACTTTCCCTTTAGCCTGGCCGGACGGGGCATGTTAAAGAAACATAGGGATCTATATAATAATAGTAGGACAGGCTACCGGATGTATCCTCCCCTTCTCTGGGGCGGCTCTAAATAACCTATGTGTAATTCATTGCATTAAATGATACATATATGGGCAAATAATGTAAATAATATACTGAATGAACCATTGTGCATTTGTGATTGTTATACTTTGTGAAAGCGGGGGCTATATAGGAAACACAGCGGGGGCTATATAGGAAACACGCTATCCGTATTGTCCCGTAACAAAACACATTTTTATTACTAGAATTTCTCAAACAGTTTTGAATGGGTTGTTCCCAAACTTTATATACTCAAAGCAACTAACGACCTCTTATGCATCGCCATTGTTGATTGTCTAATTTATTACAGAATTAATTGATTGATTTAGAATAAAAAACGTGGGATATTCATCACTTTCAGTGGTAACTCCAGTTTATTTCAGCTTGAAAGCAAATGTAATCCCATTTATTGGTTGCAAAATTCATTATTTTCCTCGCCTCTGAATCAGCCAACTCGTTCATGTCATGACAATAGCTCAGTCGGTAGAATAATTGTTCGTACTTGTTACATTGCAGCAAGACAGAGTCGACAATTCGCGTGGTACGTGTCAAGTTGAACGACGGAGAGCGGGTGGTGGGTATACGCTACCCAGAAGTCCTCATACCAGAAGTGGAGAAAGCACTGAAGGAGCAGAGATTCATGGAGACGGCCCAACTGTCTAACGTAAGTTGAAATATTTAAAAAGTATTTTTCACCTTACCAGTGTTTCGGATCAGACTTAAAACGGAACATAGATCTATTATACCTCCAAAATCCTTGTGGAGGTATTTTTCTAAACTAGACCTCTAGTCAGGCTACTGACGGGACTAGCTACTGGCAAGTTTATTTTCTCTAAACTAGATTTTGTAATATGTGAGAGAAAAAAAAAACGCCCGCTTTTGAAGGAAAAAAAGAAGGGAGGAGGGGGGATACAGTACTCAATGCACCACACCTAATGGCTTACAGTTGGGATTCCCACTTGGCGGATATGCTTGAGGGTCTATAAACCTTTGAATTACACACATGTAGGTTGTATTGTTCCTTAATAAATGTTTCATAATGAACCCACCTCCCCAGTAGTTCCAGAGTTACGGTCCTTGGAATAGTAAATACAATGTAATTACAAAACTAATGGTGTCCGCACTCTAACTTGGGTAATTGTTATCCAATTTTCTTCAAACTTGGTTAAATTGTATATGGGCACAATGGCTCGCCCTATCGCCCCAGTACTTCCAGAGTTGTGCCCCTTGGAATGGTAAAAAATCGCAAAATAAATGTTGTCCGCACTCTAACTTTGGTAAATGTTATAGAGTGGGCATCCCATTGACACATTTCTACTTTTATTATACCTCACATAAAATGCCCCCATAGACAACAATGTGTAATTTCTTACTATCTGACGTGCGGGTAATATTGCAGGCTGATAGTAAATCACAGGGTGATAGTAAAAAAATCAAAAATGTGTTGGTCTGCATACTGTTTCGGTGACATCATCGGCTCAGTATTGTGAAATTGCTATTTTAAACTCATAACTTCAAAAGTACTTGACAGATTTTAATAAACTACAACTCATTTTCTTAGTTGCGTTATTTAAAATTCAACGATATAACTTTCATAGCAACTTTTTGAAGAAAAACAAACTGGCAAAGGGAAATCTCGTTGTTCTGAAAATGAAACTTATTTTCGTACATTCAGGTGATATTTATAATTTATCAACTGTGTCTTTAGTGTATCATTTTGGCTACCATTGCCAACCTCGATCTTTTGAGCATTTTTTGTTAGATATTGATTATCACCCTCGGATTGATTATCACCCTCGGCTTCACCTCGGGGCTAATCATGTCCTCAAGGTGAACATTCTTACCATCACCTCTTCATGACTGTGATATTTATATATTATACTGAAATCCTAAACTGCGCATGAGATATTTTTTTTACAATCACCCTGTGATTTACTATCACCCTGCAATATCACCCTCACGTGAGATAGTAAGAAGTTACACCTTGTTGTTTTTTGGGGATTTATCATGGATGTTTTTTATGTGAGATATAATATATAAAACGTGTTTAATGCATATATTTTCAGTTACAAGCTCAAATGACCCAGTACATCATGTCAAGTCAGGGTGCCTCACAGCAAGTTGTTATGTCCATACCATTATCCCAAGGTTCAAGTCAGGTCGGCCAACTATCTCAGTACATAGATCCTAACCGAGCTGGTCCATTATCACAAGCACCAAGACAGAATCCCCCAACACAGATAATGGGACAATCCGGTGCTGGGTCAGAGGGCAACAGTACTAATGAAAGTCCAGCAACTTCCACCACTTCATCCAAAGCCATCACTGAAGAAGTTACACCTGTGAATTCCAAATGTCTTTCCAAAGCTCTGAAACCTCCTGTAACTATTAAAAACTTCTTCAAAGCAGCCAATAAGACCCCCGAATCTTGTGCTGGAGTAACCAATCAGAAAGCAGAAGCATCTCAGCAATCAGAATCTGGAATAAGCAAATATTTTGGTGCGTCCACATCGGGTGATACTGAAACAAACAATGTGACAGAAATGAGCTATGAAGATTTTCTGAAAAAGGACGATTCTGTCAACGGTAACAGTGAGAAAAGTGCAGACATCGCTGCAGACGGACAAAGCAGTATAAAAACGAGAACTGCAACCGATGAAAACTCTTTAGACAAATGTGCAGAAAAAGTCAACTCTGAGCAGTCTGAATCTTCATCAATAGTGCTGGCGAATAAATCTGAATGTGAAAAACTGAACTTGTCCAAACCAAGTGTTTCCAAAAAGAGGACTTTGGATGAAAGGGCAAACAGTCAGCCAAACAAGAGGGCCAAACAAGCGACACTGTTTTCTACTTTCAAGAAAATGGCTTCAAAACAGGAAGAAACACAAATGAAATCAGTGACCTGTCCAATTTGTGCTAAAGTATTTGAGAAAGGCATTTCCAACGCTGATCTCAATAAGCATATAGACAACTGTATTATAGAATAAAAATTCAAAATCTCAATAATAGCTATATACTGAAAAAAATGAGTTTAGTAAGTCCTTATGTACATAATTGAATGCTATTTTATAATGTGAAGTATTATAAAACATTTGCATGACATAGGGTGATCTTCTCTTTCACTAATTAGTTGTGATCCAATGTAAGTATCAGAGTTATCTCCCATTTAGTTAAAACAGCATATTTCATATTTAAAAAATACCAATATGGTAACATGGTTAAACGTCACTAATAACAGTTCTGGATTTCAAATTATAAAACCCGCAAAATCAATGGATACTAACCTTGTCATTATTGAAATAACGAACCAAAGTTTTAAAAATATTGAAATTACCTCCATTTACATTGAAATAAGAACGAAAGTATAATATCTGTAAAGCAGGTGGATTAAAAAATAACGAAAGTATAATATCTGTAAAGCAGGTAGATTAAAACAATTTGTTTTGTTTTTTCGCAGATATCGTTTCAAACACAATGCCCTGCATATATCTGCTAATTATGTTAATTATATTGTTAATGACCTCTGTCACGCGTAAATGAATTTGCGATGCAATTTACTTGCTAAACTTATTTTTATCAGTATATTCATGATATTAAAGGAAATGTGGGCATACAATCAAACAAGCTTTATTGTTGAAAGTTACGAAAAAACGGTGAACAAATGGTGAAAGAATTATCAAAATGGGATCATAAACAAACAAGATATGACTATTTGAAGTTTGTTCTGAAATGGAAATGACCATTTTGAGAACTATAATGTCATAGTTCTAAATGCAAAGTCATTAACTGATTTTCTTTTCTACAAATCAGTAATTTATCATATTTATAAATATTTTATATATGGTAATTCCATATCCATTTCAGAAGAGCCTTCTAATGGTCATATCTTCTTTGTTTATCACACAATTTTGATAATAATTTTACCATTTTCCAAGATTTTCAGAACTCCCAATGAACAGATTATTTGACTGTATGGCTACATGCCTTAAAGGGACACATGGCAATCTTGAAGTATCAAGCATCAAAATTAGCGTTTCGATTTATTAATCCAGTAACATATTTACTTTAAACAGGCTTGCATATAATTAAATACAATTTTGAGCTTTCACTTATCTAAGTTATTTTACCAAATGATGAAATATATTATTTGTGCAATATTATCAAAAGTCAGTAATATACAAAAACAATTTACTTCATACTATTCTTATAATTAATATTAATGATTGAACTAATGGATGTTATGTAGAAAAACTAACGGGACAACTTGAGTTTTCAAAAAAAATAAGATTGCCTTGTGTCCCTTTAAGTGTCATATGTATTGAAAGTATCCATTGACAAAACTCTTAAAAACATTATTGATAATACTCAAGTTTTTATAGTTTGATTGTGTGGTTATCTATCCTGCTCATGTTTACTTGCTATGCCCTCGAAGGGAGGCATATAGTAATCGCACCGTCCGTCCGTTCGTTCGTACTTCTGTCCGAAACATGTCTCAGCCGAAACTTTGAAAGAACTGAAAGTACTTCTATGAAACTTCACACAAATGTTAACCATAATGAAAACGTGTGTGGTGTGTAAAAATCAGGTCTGTACCTTAAAGATCAAGGCCACACTTGGAGGTCGAAGGTCAAACGAGTCATCATTTTTGGGCAATTTGCCACTTACTGGTACTAGTAACATTTCTTGTTTCGTAAAGAATCATTAGAGGTGTTAAGTGATATGGAACTGTCGCTAACGTAATTGTCATATTATGTTGATCTTCACTGAACTTGTTTCGATTCAAATTCCAAGACTAAGTGGCCAATCGTTAACATTGCCTTATACATTTATAAGAAAACTATTATTTGGTGATTGCCTGGATTACATTGAATGGTCTTCTTGTTATCCAAGATGGCCACCACAGCTTAAAAACAATACAAAACAAAAGGTTTGCGATTGATTCTCTAGAACTGGGAGAGGTTGTGTGATGCAGTCATTGAATACCGGACCGAAGTGATAGGAATGAGGTGTAGCTGGTCCTTAAATAGTGATTATTTAGCTGCTGAATTTGATTATGGGGAAATCCTTCACAAGATTGATGGCATGTGGTTCTTTTCATGAACGAGCGGATGCCATTTAGTGAAGAAAAAAAACAAGCCTACCGAGTGAAAAAAGTATTTTCTTATAATCAAACCCAGCAATTAAATCTATTTATTGCATGTTAGTTTATATATGATTTTACCTGTAATGTATTGCTTTGTTGAACATCATCGACTGACGTCTACAACACTTAATTGATGTCTCAGTTATTTTTGTGTTCGTAGTTAGTTATTAATATAAAGCGATGATTAAAGCAATGATGAATTTTCTTTTGCTGAGAAGTCCTGATCTTTTGCCCATAGAAATTCAATAGATGTTTTTACTTCCATCAGACTTAAGATGGCCATGTTTGGCTGTCTTTGTTTTCATAATATTACAAAGGAACATCGATGATCGTTACTTCTGTTCGACTGTAAACTGATTCTTCCTGAAACTTCGTGGCTTATTGCATGTCTAGGTGTAAAAAATTTTTTTTTTAAATTAAATCAAATCGGTCTATCAATTCCTTTTACTGCAGTGCAGGGTATTCCACAGAAATTATTTAACGGATTGGGGAAATAAAATTTGAATGTCTTGGGGTGGGTGTGGGAGGGAGTTACCCTTCGTGTGACCAGTATTTTTACAGATCATGATTTATTTAGATGCAATTTGAAGTATATTTCAACTGTAAAAGAAAGGATTTTTAAGAAGTATAGCCTACAAGGAGCTATTTATAGACGGGGATAGTGCATTTTGGATATTTATTGGTGTTTTTAAGGGATAGGGCAGAGAGATCAAGGGATAGGGGGTTAATTAAGGAGTAGGGGGAAATTAGACTTTAGGGATAGGGGGACTATACTCTTAAATATCCTGTGGAAGAACCTGCAGTGCTTCAAGTTTTTTTGCGCACAATCTGACCTATTTATGTGTCGACGTGCCGTAAAACTTTATTCTTTCACGGTACAAACCCCGTCTTTATTATGTTTAAGCTTCAATATTGGAACAATTTTTGGAATGTGTTGTAAGCTTTGGATGGAGATTTCATTTGGAAATTTTAATAATTGCGGAGATGGGTATAAAATTATTGACGGATTTTAATTGTGTTTCTAAATTATGTTGAATGCGTTTTAATAGCAAATCTTTACAGATAAATGTCTGAAATTTTATTGATAGTGTGTGTGTGTGTGTGTGTGTGTGTGTGTTATACTGGATGTATGAAAGAGCCATATTTAAGCAAAGTATATCAATATGTTAACTCAATTTGTCAGTGAAATGTATTTGTAATGCACACAATTTAATTATTAAACTCACAACTATTTAGTGTGTGTTTAAATTTGATAAGTTGTGAAATCCAGTATTTCATGATTGTTTCCTGTTAACATATTGCAAACCATGTATATTGTTGTTTTTATTTCATATTTTAACTTGCAAACCCCACTGGCTGGGCAGGTAAATGTGCTACTAAAGTGATCAACAAATAAAATGGTGCTAAGTTAAGTGTTTAATTTTGTTACTCATTTCATTTCCAGTAACTTCCCCATATAAATGTAGCACAGTATATACTGATACTCTAGGCTAGCGCTAGGATTTTAAACCTTTAAGCCCTAAAAATTTCTTTAGCCAGATTAGAATGTCTTTAACCAGACTTCTGCCGAGATATTTTGGAACTTTTATTGAAGGCGCTAAAACCTCGTGTTTGCGTACACATCAAAAGTAAAATCCCCGTCACACTCTGACGTAGTAGCATCAAGTTCCCACTGCGCGCTGAAAGAATTGCTTGGACGCAGTAAGAACATGGTTCGCACAGACTTGAAAAGGCCCTAAATTTTGATGAGTTGCTTGAAAAGGCCCTAAATTGCATGTCAGGCCCTAAAAGTCCCTAAATTTTCTCTATACGGCCCTAAAAATTAGTTTTGGTGGCCCTAAATTTCATTTCGCACATTATTTGGGCTGTCAAGGTGTTGTTGCTTCTAAAAATAGAATGAATTCAAGAACGACAACTCCTACGAAATTTCTAAAAATAGAATGAATTCAAGAACGACAACTCCTACGAAATTGGATTTGTACTATTGTACATCGTACTCAGTTTGATTCATACTCGGTTATATTTCAGAGGGGAAGTTATTAGCCAGCCAACGATTGAGCCAACCGTGCAGCCATTTTTGCACGGCCGTTTTTGAAAAATCGCGGCCAATATTTGGTGGAGTGGGTGGGGGTATAATTTAAAAAAAAAAAAAAAAAAATTTGGGCTAAACCACAGGTATTCGGGGAGTAACTTAAAAATAATATAATTTTTTTTTATATTAGTCTACTATACTAATATAATTTTTTTTTTTTTTTTTTTTTAAATTTGTGTTTTTAATGTTTGATTAGTATTTAAATGATGTTTTGTTTTGTTTTCTGAAAAATTCAAGTGTAAGTCTAAGCTACTCCCGAATACCTGTGGACAAGGCCACAGAGCTGAAAACTGTTTAATCTTAGGTAGGTCCAGGTTTATTGGCTATAAATACAGTAAAACCCAGCTAATGCAACCGCTTACAATATACACATTTAGTGGGTTTTTTTACAGGTGACTGCTTAATGCAGCACTATAGTTTGCAGAAAACTATTAGAGGAGCTTTCTACAATACTATCATGCTGCATTAAGCTGCCACCTATCTTCTTGTAGGGGTCACTTTAGAGGGGTTTTACTGTAGCAGTAAGCAGGAATTTAAGTCAAACGCATAATTATGCTATAAATATTGAGGCCCTAAATTTAGCGAAAATGTCCCTATAAAGGCCCTAAAAAGGCCCTAAATTTAGGTTTGAAAAGTCTGTATGAACCATGAAGAAATCCAACAACGTACAAGGAACCCAGCAGAAACCTTTAAGGACCTAGCATGGTCTCCATGGTCTTGGAAACTCTACGCGCAATTTGGACATGTTCAAAATGAGCGTAGCTGCTCCACGTTCTGAGCACCACGCAGCAAGGACTTGTAGTAACGACGGCATTGTCCCGTTATAGACGTAACCAACACCTCGTAGCGACTCCATTGCCGTACTACAAGCGTAGAGCGGACAGGAAAAATGGATGGAGTTCACGCTGAGTTCACTGAGTGGCGCAGTATTTATACCAACTTGGGGGCATCCTCTTTGACGCAGCGACAACGTAGCAAGAGCTTAGCTCGATCTGATTGGACGTAGCAGGGACCGTGTGCAAACACAGGCAACCTAGTGGGCGCTTGGTCAGGTACGTAAAAGGAAATCAGTGGGAACGTGAGCAACGCAGCGAGGACATCGCAGGGACCTGTCTAGGACGTAGCATGAAATTGATAAATGCACATTTTTCAGAAAAGATCAAGTTCCCGCTGCGTTCATCTCTGTTTTTTGGACGCAGTGGGATCTTCATGCTGTCACGTCAGAGTATGACGGGGGCTTAAGTTAAAAGAGTATGCTTTAAACAAACAGTGTCACACTTCATGCACTTGCCGTTTTGATAAGCTATTATGGCCATAAGAGGGCGCCACATTAATTGATATTTTACCTGGTTCGATAACACAACTAAATATATGGATAATATTAAGTGCGGGGACACAAACTAGTTGATTGACAGCAAGAGGCGGAACAGTGGGCGGCGTCTATTGCACACGCAACAATTTGACAGCGGTTTTCAATAAACACTGCGATAATTATTTATCGGTCCAAATTGATTGTCGCTAATTATCTAACAACACCAAGCGGGATATTGGCTTATAAACTGTCAAAGACGTCGTTTATTAGAATTCGGGATTTTCCAAGATTTTTTAGACAAAATCGGTCAGAAATTTGGATTCGCCAGACTGCCGAAGTCTGGTGAATTTGCTATGTATTTCTTACGATTTTCATTCGCCAGTTCAGGTTTCTTTTCGCCTATGGCGATTTGGCGAATATTTAACGCGAGCCTAGATACTGGTATAACTTGGGATGTTATACTGATACTGGTATAACTAGTGATGTTATACTGATACTGGCATAACTTGTGATGTTATACTGATACTGGCATAACAAGTGATGTTATACTGATACTGGTATAACTAGTGATGTTATACTGATACTGGCATAACTTGTGATGTTATACTGATACTGGCATAACAAGTGATGTTATACTGATACTGGTATAACTAGTGATGTTATACTGATACTGGTATAACAAGTGATGTTATACTGATACTGGTATAACTAGAGATGTTATACTGATACTGGCATAACTTTTGATGTTATACTGATACTGGTATAACAAGTGATGCTATACTGATACTGGTATAACTTGTGATGTTATACTGATACTGGTATAACTAGTGATGTTATACTGATACTGGTATAACAAGTGATGTTATACTGATACTGGTATAACTTGTGATGTTATACTGATACTGGCATACTGATACTGGCGTAACTAGTGATGCTATACTGATACTGGTATAACTAGTGATGGTATACTGATACTGGTATAACTTGTGATGTTATACTGATACTGGCATAACTAGTGATGTTATACTGATACTGGCATAACTTGTGATGTTATACTGATACTGGCATAACCTGTGATGTTATACTGATACTGGCATAACCAGTGATGTTATACCGATACTGGCATAACCTCTGATGTTATACCGATACTGGCATAACCTGTGATGTTATACCGATACTGGCATAACTAGTGATGTTATACTGATACTGGCATAACTTGTGATGTTATACCGATACTGGCATATTATACCGATACTGGCATAACTTGTGATGTTATACCAATACTGGCATAACTAGTGATGTTATACCGATACTGGCATAACTAGTGATGTTATACTGATACTGGTATAACAAGTGATGTTATATGATACTGGTATAACTAGTGATGTGATACTGGCATAACTAGTCATGTTATACTGATACTGGCAAAACTTGTGATGTAATACTGATACTGGTATAACTTGTGATGTTATACTGATACTGGTATAACTAGTGATGTGATACTGGTATAACTAGTGATGTTATACCGATACTGGTATAACTTGTGATGTTATACTGATACTGACATAACTTGTGGTGTTATACTGATACTGGTATAACTTGTGATGTTATACTGATACTGACATAACTTGTGGTGTTATACTGATACTGGTATAACAAGTGATGTTATACCGATACTGGTATAACTAGTGATGTTATACTGATACTGGTATAACAAGTGATATTAAACTGATACTGGTATAACAAGTGATGTTATACTGATACTGGTATAACTAGTGATGTTATACTGATACTGGTATAACAAGTGATATTAAACTGATACTGGTATAACAAGTGATGTTATACTGATACTGGTGTAACTTCTATTGTTATACTGATACTGGTATAACAAGTGATGTTATACTAATACTGGCATAACTAGTGATGTTATACTGATACTGGTATAACTAGTGATGTTATACCGATACTGGTATAACTTGTGATGTTATACTGATACTGACATAACTAGTGATGTTATACTGATACTGGCATAACTAGTGATGTTATACTGATACTGGTATAACAAGTGATATTAAACTGATACTGGTATAACAAGTGATGTTATACTGATACTGGTGTAACTTCTATTGTTATACTGATACTGGTATAACAAGTGATGTTATACTAATACTGGCATAACTAGTGATGTTATACTGATACTGGTATAACTTGTGATGTTATACTGATACTGGTATAACTTGTGATGTTATACTGATACTGGTATAACTAGTGATGTTATACTAATTCTGGCATAACTAATGATGTTATACTGATACTGGTTTAACTTGTGATGTTATACTGATACTGGTATAACTAGAGATGTTATACCGATACTGGTATAACTTGTGATGTTATACTGATACTGGTATAACTAGTGATGTTATACCGATACTGGTATAACTTGTGATGTTATACTGATACTGGTATAACTAGAGATGTTATACCGATACTGGCATAACTTTTGATGTTATACTGATACTGGTATAACAAGTGATGCTATACTGATACTGGCATAACTTGTGATGTTATACTGATACTGGCATAACTTGTGATGCTATACTGATACTGGTATAACTAGTGATGTTATACTGATACTGGTATGACTAGTGATGTTATACTGATACTGGCATAACTAGTGATGTTATACTGATACTGGTATAACTAGTGTTGTTATACTGATACTGGCATAACTAGTGATGCTATACTGATACTGGTATAACTAGTGATGTTATACTGATACTGGTATGACTAGTGATGTTATACTGATACTGGCATAACTAGTGATGCTGTACTGATACTGATATAACAAGTGTTGTTATACTGATACTGGCATAACTAGTGATGTTATACTGATACTGGTATAACTAGTGATGTTATACTGATACTGGTATAACTAGTGATGTTATACTGATACTGGCATAACTAGTGATGCTGTACTGATACTGATATAACAAGTGTTGTTATACTGATACTGGCATAACTAGTGATGTTATACTGATACTGGTATAACTAGAGATGTTATACTGATACTGGTATAACTAGTGATGTTATACTGATACTGGTATAACTAGTGATGTTATACTGATACTGGTATAACTAGTGTTGTTATACTGATACTGGTATAACTAGTGATGCTATACTGATACTGGCATAACTAGTGATGTTATACTGATACTGGTATAACTAGAGATGTTATACTGATACTGGTATAACTAGTGATGTTATACTGATACTGGTATAACTAGTGATGTTATACTGATACTGGCATAACTAGTGATGTTATACTGATACTGGCATAACTTGTGATGTTATACTGATACTGGTATAACAAGTGATGCTATACTGATACTGGTATAACTAGTGATGTTATACTGATACTGGTGTAACTTCTATTGTTATACTGATACTGGCATAACAAATGATGTTATACTAATACTGGCATAACTAGTGATGTTATACTAATACTGGTATAACTTGTGATGTTATACTGATACTGGTATAACTTGTGATGTTATACTAATACTGGCATAACTAGTGATGTTATACTAATACTGGTATAACTTGTGATGTTATACTGATACTGGTATAACTAGTGATGTTATACTGATACTGGCATAACTAGTGATGTTATACTGATACTGGTATAACTAGTGATGTTATACTGATACTGGTATAACTTGTGATGTTATACTGATACTGGCATAACTAGTAATGTTATACTGATACTGGTATAACTTGTGATGTTATACTGATACTGGTATAACTAGTGATGTTATACTGATACTGGCATAACTAATGTTGTTATACTGGTACTGGTATAACTAGTGCGAAAACGCACTCGTTTCTATATCGCAAGAATCTTTCTCACTCGGGAATTATTTCCCATATCACTTCAACAATGTTAATTAAACTCTGTTTAACAAGAGGGCATGAAGATACAAACTCAAGGGAGATAACTCGGATTAGGCACATCATTCAGCTTATGTTATTAAGTGTTTTCATATTGGGACAGTTCAAGTAGGACTGTAAATATTTCGGCCTAGGACAATCTGAGGACCAATAACTCTGACAATATGAAAATAATGAATTAATGACAATTTTATTAATGAACTTCCAGTAGGATTTTATTTTAAAAGAAACTAACCCGCCAAATAATGGCAAAATTGCACTACAAAACTGTGTATCAAAACTCTATCCAGGTGTTCAGGTCATATAATAATTATATATCTGCTGATTAAAAGTAAAGGTTTATTAACAGATTCTAAAAATAACCGTGACTGATTCACTGAATATGCGTAAAATGAATTATGAGTTGGTAACTCTTTAATTTGACGCTCCAGTTTTGGGTTTGGCCTGGCTGGTTAAAACAGTTTATATTGCGTATATAGAGTTTGGATTCTCATATATTATTATAAGTTATATTTATACCTCATCGTCAGTAGGTTTAGAAACGATGTACATATGATGTAAAATTTGACGGTTATTGGCTGGATAGCTTTTTAATCAAACTATTTTGACATGATTTACTTTTATTTATAGTGAATCTAGTGTTAATTTCAATTATACATGTAGGTTGATAAGCGAGCATGAATGGTGTCACTTTAACCTTGTTTTGGCGAGTTCCTTCATATTGGCCTTGTTTTGGCCGACTTCCGGTTCGTATTGGTCGACTTCCAGTTCATATTGGCCGAGTTTGCGTCGCATTATATGTATGTGTAAAGTTTCTAGTAAAACACGGCTAATAAAAATACATGTATTTTATACAAAAACTGTACAATCACCAGTTGAACAATAAAACTTGTTTAAAAGTAGATTTTAATATTCAATCATAATAAAGCAAATAAATACAAACAATAATGTACAGATTTTAGGATAATTATTTATCAGATACTTCCAAATATTTTTGCAAATGCATCTTAATTACAAATCATACATGTTCTATTCCATTAATTATATTAACATAACAGAAAAAAATCGAACCGGAAGGATGCCAATGACCGCTCGAAGAACGTGTACACACATACATGTATCACACATTTCCGATCTGACAGAATAAGATTATTTGTTAACAATAGGTTGTTTTTTAGTAAAAACAGATGTCTCCCCCACTGCAGAAAAGGCCATAAATCCGCAAAAAGCACATTCATGCGTAACACAAAGATAATATGCGCAACTAGGCTTGGTACTGAACATCTTTGCCAAGTTTTGTTGGTTCAGTAGAACTAGTCATTTTGTTTATTAAAAAGGACCATAACTCCGCCAAAAATTGTTAAACTGGAACACGGCATATGCGCAACTAGGCTTGGTAGTTTCGTTGAAATCCGGCCAGCATTTCAGGAGAACTAGTAAGTGGGGTGTGGGGCGAGGGGGGGTTGGGGGATTGATCATCATTGCCAAGTTTCGTTGAAATTCGGCACGGGTTAAGGAGAATTAGTCCGGGCAAAGTCTGTGTACTAAAACATTTAAAGGGTCATAACTCTGCCAAAAAACATTCAACCGGAACACAGCAATGACATGCAGAACTAGGCTTGGTATTGATTATCCCCGCTAAGTTTCGTTGAAATCTGGCAAGGGGTTCAGGAGAACTAGTCCTGTGTCTGTGTACTAAAACCTTTAAAGGGCCATAACTCTGCCAAAAATCATGCAACCGGAACACTGCGACGATATGCATAACTAGGCATGGTACTGATCATCCCTGTTTCGTTAACTTCCTGACAATGTTTGTGTATTAAAACCTCTAAAGGGCCATAAATCCACAAAAATCATTCAACCGGAAAATGGCGATGCTATGCTAACCTAGGCTTGGTACTGATCATTCCTGCGAAGTTTTGTTGAAATCCGGCTAGGGGTTAAGAAGAACTAGTCCAGACAAAGTTTGTGACATACAGACAACAGACACCAGATGACGACAGCACAAAAACAATATGTCTCCCCTCCACAAAGTTGGGGAGACATAAAAAAAAAATATATATTAAAATAAGCGTTTCTCAGACGAAACTAT
Organism: Cyrtodaria siliqua; assembly: GCA_037043455.1. NCBI lineage: Eukaryota > Metazoa > Mollusca > Bivalvia > Adapedonta > Hiatellidae > Cyrtodaria > Cyrtodaria siliqua. Next base: position 144,837 of record JAWPHD010002959.1, read on the forward strand.
CACTGTCTTCTTCCATACACAATAAAGCACAGGTTTATATTTCAAATTCAGCATGCAATATTTTCTGCCACTGAAAAAAGTGTGTATATATATCCAAATTGTAAGTTCACCCCACTAATTCATGGTCATTTTTGCCGTGTTCATGAAAGGTCTTCATGGTGATCCCTATATTGTTTTACGTACTACTTGAGTGGACTGGTGGAAGAAAACTGATCGTGGCTCCACCGAAAAATAGGATTATGTCTTTATGAGTGTTTACAAGAGAATTCGCAACTCTGCAATTCTTCAGATAAGAAGATTCTGATTCGAATTTGTTTCACCAAGACACAGTTTTGGATATAAAATGTATTGTTGTAATAATTTCTTTCACAACCTTCAAGTCTTTAAAGGCTGATATCATATGCAATTTCTCAAATTGTCATCCTCCATCAACCAGTCCAAAATTGTTGCAGACAGCTCACATATGATGCTGGTGTGACCATGTCGCATCGAATTCCGTAAGTAAAACAATCCGTCTCCTTTTACTAAATATGAAGTTTCACAGAACGTACATGATGCAACAAAGACGATTATTTTACAACTGATTGAAAAAATGCACAGATCTGTCAAGAGTTTTCCACGGTGTTGATCATGATTACTTTTGGTGAACTATTCCATAGAAATGACATATCAGATGTGTTGTAATAGTCACTTTGCTGGCAAATTTAAGTAAATAAAATATCCTGATGAAGGTCAGTGTTTATCAGTAGATAAAATTCTATCACTATCCTGCATTGTTGTGTGTTTTACTACACTTTATATTTGTAAATTTAATTAATTCACAAGGTGCCACACACTGCTTAAACAAAATTAAACTAATTCTTCGACTGAATTATATCACCCAATAGAAAGTAGTCCAGATTATTTCATTATTCCAGTTAAATATGATGCATGTACATGTAGTTACTGATCAGTTGCACTATGATATAGTATCACTTAAAATCCAATTTTAACAGAAAACATTCCACTTGATGATGTATATCTATTTCACAGACTCCTAACCTATCTTGCAGTTCTCAATTTTCAATCCAAACTTCAACAAAAACAATATCCATCCCAACAGCAAGGCGTTGTCATTTTCCAATCCTCTGCACGACCCAGTCCTGCTGACACAGGGGGCACCTGTTGTTCTGTTTCACCCACAAGGTCATACAGCAGTTGTGGAACGAGTGATTGCACTCTCCCCATACAACTGAAAATAGATAAGGATTCATACATATACATGTTTCTCATTCGAAATACAGGAATGGGCATTCATTTTCCTCACATATGTAAATGGACAAGGAAACATCAGTACACTCTGCGGGGTTTGAACTCGGGACACTTTGCAGGTGAAGCGAATGTTCTACCCTTTTACCAATAAAGCTACTAACTTCTATGACCAGAATGTTTAATCATGCTTATAAACCTAGCTATTTAAATATACACTAATTGAGTCCTTCTACATTTCTCCATCATTTAACTTGATATTTGTCACTCATAAATATCACACAATCCAATTCTAAATATCTCAGCCGAATATGAGTAGTAAATATTCTGGTCATGACACCAATGTGAAAGGACGAGGAAAAATCAGTACAATCACTACGCAGTGGGGTAACCTGTTTGAACTCAGGGACAACTTGCAGTTGAAGCAAACGTTCTACCACGTGACCACTGCTCTATAATCAGAAAAATAACAACATGCTTGTAATCTGTCTTTGGGCATACATTGTACACCCACACCAATACATATGTAAAAACATAACTGGATTTCTTATGTAAAATGTTATGCACGGGCGTGTTTATGGGTGCCCAGATACATGTATGACTGATTGAAGTAATGTTCTGGAAAAAACTCTAACAAACTTTTTAACCAAAAGTTGATGCCACCTGCTTGTTGACCCTAGAAACTTGTCAATCTCATATACAAATTTCGTTGAAAAATCTGGTATATAACTGGCATAGTCATCTAGTTTTCCAGACCAAAACTATTTCATTACCATAATATTTTTTCTGTTGATCTTGGTCTCAAAGTCGGGGTGTGCGCTATCTGCGCAAGCGCCAACAAATATAGTAACAATAATCGTACCGATCACGGGGCCAAGTTTAGTAAATATGAAATGTAAACACATTATGTTGGTTTTAATAATAATTGGAATGACACCCACAATTCTTCAAGATTAACTCCTGCCCCTTAAACCACGGACATCGTGATAAAATACAAAATCTTCCAGAAACTTTTGCCTATTTTCTACTTACCAACACAATCATCCTGTTTGTTTTCTGACTGACATCGGAGACAAGCATCTGAAAAAAATAGGAGTAAATTATTGTGTTGTTTATATGTAGTGATAAACTAGAAGTGTCCATAAGACACGGATGCCCCCACTTGGGTCACTATGCCAAAGCATTTTGATAATGAACATAAACACTGATAAACACGTTTACTTAGGTGCGCATCTTCACATGCTGGTCGTCATTCCTGTAAAGTTTGGCGACTGTGTGTTAAATAGTAATTGAGGAGGGTGCGACACAAGTGTTTCAGCCCCTATTTTGGCTATGTCAAGGGCCATTACTCTGTGGTTCTTGGTCCAAAATAAAAATGAAAACCCAGGTGCACATCTTCACTTGGTGGTCAATATTCCTGTAAAGTTTGGCGACAGTGGGTTAAATAGTTAGGGAGGATAGCGCGACACAAATTTTTGGGACGTACGGAGGGACAAGTGCAAATCTATATGCTCCCCCAATTATCTCACCAGTACAGTAGATTTGCTCTTGTCTCAGTGGCTATATTTGGAAAATCAGAATCAAAATCTTAAAATCCTACAATTTGTTTTCAGTCTTTTTCCGAGAGCCAAAAATACAAAGGAGACTTAATCCTTACTCCTCTATGAATGTATATAATGGACTGTCCTTTCTTTGACTTTGGACCAGTCCATTTATAGTACAGAGGTGTTTCGGTCCAAAAGACTGATGAGAACCCAGACAGGGTAAACCCTGATCAGCCTGCAAGATGCCAGTCATTTTGGTAAAGGTTCCAATTCAACATCACTTGTAAACGTTTTTTGAGAAGTTGTCGCCACAAAGTCATATTTTTAAAAACTATTTTTAGCCGTGGTGGCCATCTTGAATTTCCAGCCGACCTGAATTTTTGCTAGGATCAACTGGACATCAAGAGCAACATTCCTGTGAAGTTTCATGAAAATCCTTAGTTTCAGAGGAGTATTCGCCATAAAATAAAGTTTATGGACGGACGGACGACGCACCACGGAATAAGCTCTACTGATCTTACTGATCAGTCGAGCAAAAAACATATCAGAAAAACTTAAAAATATTGAAGCACCATTGATATGAAAGCACATGTTTCAAAAAAGGCAGACATGTTATTCTAAATTAAACACGTAAGGTATTTTGATGCACTTGCAATTTTTTGCCGGACTAAATCATTGGCATTCTGAAAACGTTACTTGCATTTTGCCAGTACGACAGCTTAAATTTGAGCCCTGTTCGCGAAAACCAATGTCTTTTTATTGGGTATTTCTAGTTCCATCAGACACTTATTTATTTATGTCGAACGATTCGTCCAAGGCTCATTTCTAGCATACAGATTTGACTCAGATTTGTTGACCGATTGTATTTCTTCTCGTTTTTACTTTGATTGACATTTATAACGGTGAAAATTGTAATCAGTTTTAGCCAACAATAACTTAATAGCTACTTTATTTGTTCATTTGTTAAGTCGAAACTAGTTTTGGCGACGAAACATGCGCGATGCAATGAACTCTTCCGAGTACCTTTCTCATATTCACAATATGGGACTCCGCTTTGTAGAGTTACATTTATACTGGAATCCAGTTATGTCTGTGACATCGCAACATCTTGTTTTTACCACAAAAACATTGCGTTTTCGAAGTAAAAACACCTTTGGATCGGAGATTTAACAAACTTTGGTGACAAGTTTTTTTATTTGTTCTGTTTTATTTGTTTTTGTCAGAAGTAGGTAGTCCTCGGGACTACTCAGCTTGGAGGTCTAGGCAGTCCGAGGCAAATTCTTGTGGTCTCGGACTACCGTTAATGTCGGGCATATGACTTGCAAAAGTGTACAAGCCCGAACATATTTCTACTGACCCAAATGTTTTAAAGTGTAATTTGAGCGTTATTTTTAGTCGAATGTTGTTTAACGGCTAATCAACACAGTATAGGTTATTTAGAGCCGTCCCAGAGAGAGGGAAGGATACACAGGAATCCGGGAACCGTGCCCTACTCTTATTATCGAATAGATTCCTATGGTTCTTGAACGTGCTCGGAGGATAGACCGATACATGGGACAGCCGGGTTTACGCCCCCATCTGACGGACGAGGCTAAGGGAAAGTATCTTGCCCAAGAACACAACGATGAAACTCAGTGGCATCACGGAGGATTGAACCCCGGGCCTCCAGATACAAATCCGCCGCGCTACCGATCTAAGTCATTGGGTCTGAAAATTACGGGTTCTGTTTATTTCATAAGTTGTTTTTTTACTAACGTCTGCATTACATTTTTCTGCCGGGTTTCGCTCCTTCGAAATAATGAAGAAAGCTCATCGTAGGTTACAAATTAGACAAGAAACGATCTGTTCATTATCAGTCGGGTTTACATCACTGGATTCACAGTATTGATTCATACTAAATATTGCTCCTTTGTCCCCAACCTCATTCGAAAACAGCTAAGGCCAAATAAAATTATACCTGAGTTTACTGTTACCCGACCGACCCTCTGAAAACACCCCCGACTCCTTTTTATTTTATTGAAAAATTGAAAAAAAAATTGAAAAAAAATTAATGTTCATGAGATCACGGTGCAATTTTCAATTTCGCGGTGCGGTTTTGAAAGCGTGTGAATTTCATGGTATACTGTGCACAGGACAGTCAAAATGGCTTCTCCCAGTGCTGTTTTGGCTGTACAGTTTCAAAAATGTCAGCACATGGAAGCGCTAATGTTATGGCGTGCACTCTCCATAAAGAATTGATTGTTGAATTGTTTGACAAGTACAACAAACAGGTCGGTAAATGCCCCGAGTTCCAGGCCACCTGTCGTAAGTTTGTTTCTAAAACAGTAATATTAATGTGCATATGTTTACTTGCTTCTCAGCTCTAAGCATTGGCATCGACTACTACTGCATTATAACTTCTTGAAGAAGTATGTCGTTCCATAATAATTTTCTGAACTCAACCTCAGTATAGGCTCATAATAACTAACATGAGAAATTTATAAATATTTATTACTTTCTGATGTTAGAGAAGTAATATACATGTAAAGAAGGATAAAAATATCGGACAGGGAAAGCAGCATTCAAGGACGACAGTCAACCACAAAACACAAAAACAAACACGCAAACGAAAAGGCAAAAGTAATAAAAAATGCAAACAACATCACAAACACAAAAGGGTTGACAACACTTTTACAAAACTATTCAAATGGTCAATTAACATTTGACATTATAACTTTGAATATTTTTTCAGCTGTCTGGGAGGCAAGAACTGCTCTTGGTTACATGTATGTCAACCGCAGAATTTGACTACACCTGTGGGTCCCCCATCCTTCCTGACGGTCATATACTGGTATTCAGGAAGAGCATGGAAGTCAAGTCACTCATAACAGTTACATGTCAGGCCCCACTGGAGATCACACTGTATGGAGCTGGACTGATCCCAGCCGACTCATGTACTCATTGCTGTTGGAGCTGACACTCTTTCGGACTTGAGGAAAACATTTAAAACTGTTTTACCCCTTTGTAATAATTGCAAGTGTTTGGGAAAAGAGCCAGTTGTTACCAGGCCTTTTGGGAAACAATAAAACTGTTAACATACACAATTTCATACTGTTATCTATTTAAAATACCACATTTTCCCATTAATCAAAGCTCATCGCCACCTTAAATGTAACTTAGCCAAAAAATAAAATAAAAAAAATAAAATGCCTACCTACCTACCCTATTTTTTTCAGCAATTTTACAGTAAACACAGGTATAATTTTATTTGGCCTAGTCATAAATTTAAAATATAAAACTAGTCATAAATTTAAAATATAAAACTAGTCTGTTCTGAAACTGAGAGGTGGGCAGACCAAAAAAAAGTGTTGGTTTGCTGTTTCCCTACCAACCCACCAAAAACGGCCCTACCCAAAACTTTTAATAGCAATTATTTAAAAAAATAAAATATTTTTACTGTTTTTAGTATATTTTTCTTTAATTTCTTACGATTTTTTTACTGCCTTTGGCCAAAAAAAAATCACCTACCTGCCCACTTATAAAATCGTGGGTCGGGAAACAGCAAACAAATATATTTTTAAGGATGGCCTTGGTTCCGGCGATGTATAAACAAAATAAATAGACTTTTAAATTAGTTCACATGCAAAGTCGTTAATTAGTGGGTCTGATTTTGTTCCTATTCAATTTGGCGTTACACATTTTCGTCTATATTTCAGCTTGCAAAATGTGCATGCCTGACTTGATTTGTACGGACCACAGGCTTCGAGCTACTGGCTAATGTTGAAGACTGTTACTACCAATCATTCTATACACCCTAATGCACTGTATATCTTGCCTCCACACTTTGGTTTGCTGGAAGAATATATTTAGTGCATTTATGAGTACTTTACAAGGTGGTTAATGACCTAGTCGACATACCAGCATGAGACTACTTAACCCCATACACAGCTAGGACCAGATCAGCCCATTCAAAGAAGTAAAGGCAGTTTTCAACTTCTTCAGATGTCTACAAACACAGTTTCTTCCCCAGGAGGAAATATTTTCCAGACACTGCGGCTGAGACTCCCTCCTTGCCAAGTTGGTATCCTTCAAGAGGGTGCTATCTACGCTCTCCTACTAAGTCAGTGCCCATTCCAGTTGCCTAGTAGGCCACCAAGCTAGAGCTATGCCGACGGAAATCTTCCGAAACTCCCGTGTACCGTCTGAAATGTCCTTCAAAAAGCACCGTTTTGACACTTACCCATCACTTGTACCCTACATATTGCACACGTGTCACATTCTACATCCCAGCTCCACATCGCTACTAGGTTCCACTTTTTGAGATTGAACATTTTGTCAGGTTTTTGGGCAGATTCCCTATCAATTGCAATATTTTGCTCAACTTCCATTTCGTCCGCCATGTTTGTTTCAGTAGGGTTAGTATAAATTTCAAACGATTATTTTATCATGCTGTTATCGTTATCGTCACATCAAGAATCGATGTATTTTTCTTTCTTTCTTCATATATTCCATAAGTCTCTTACGAGGAAGCTGTGGAGGTGCGCGTCTGTTCATATTAGTGAGAAAAAAAGTAAAAGTGTGATAGCCTAGACAGGACAGTTTGAAAGTGAGATAAAAAGATGATAGTGTTAATTTACAGGAGAGTGAATAGTAAAAGCAGGATAAAAACAATGTTCATCTGCGGCATAACATGATGGACAGAACTCACTGACATCTTCAACTGAGTCAGGGTTGGCACCATAACAATGCTTGCTGGCAGTTTATCCCACTAGGGTAACAACTAATTCTTCTACATTGATAGATCATGCGTTTTCGAATTTGCCGCAGAACATATCTGAAGTAACTATTCCGACATACTCAATAAGCGATCATTTACCTATTTGTTTAACTCGTAAAGTTTCAGCTAAGTATATTAAAGTTCCTATGCATAAAACTATAATTTTTCGATCTATCAAACATTTTGACGAAACTAGATTCATCAATGATCTTTCCGAACTACCGTGGTCAATAGTTGACGTGTATGATAATCCAGATGACTCCCTAGATTTTTTTTTGAAATGTTCAACTCAGTCTTAAAAAGGCACGCCCCAAAAAGAAAGAAACGCGTTAAAAAAGTAAATCAACCGAATTGGATGGAAACCAAGTAAAAGAAGGGATTATTTCCATAAGAAAAATGACTCGGTAAATTACAAGATATGGAGGCAGAAAGTTAAATCTCTTATTATTTTAGGTAAGCAACAGTATTACAGTGAAACAATACATAACAATACATCCAAATAAGCGAAATCAGAAACAACTATGGAATAGTTTACATGAATTATCTGGATTTAAAAATCAAGTTCAAATCAATTACATAAATGATGACGTCTGAAATCCTATAATAAATCCGTATTTGGCAGCAAATATATTTAATAAACACTTTTCCTCAGTTTTTAAAAAGTATCAAGCAAATAACTCGCCTGTCACAAATTAGCCTGTCACAAATTACACAAATGTCCCACTTGTAAATCTCATTGATGATAAAATGCGAAATTCTCCAAAATTTAATATCCCACTGGTACCGCTGTCCTTTGTCGAAAGTCAACTTAAAATCTCTTGATACTGCCAAATCTACCGTTTCCGACGACATAAGTGCCATATATCTAAAAATGTCTGCTTCTGTAATAGCCCCTATTCTTACCCAAAAAACAACAACAGTATACTCACTAATATCTATCCACAATTATTCAAAAGAGCAAAAGTAATCCCGGTACATAAAACGGGTCCCAAAAATGACAAAGCCAATTATAGGCCAATATCAATACTTCCTATTATTTTCTTGATTTTTGAACGTCATGTTAGTATACATTTGAGACGACATCTTGAAGAAAATAAGTTGTTTTATTCACGACAATCTGGTTTCAGGGAAAACCATTCTTATAAAAATATTAGATGACTGGATTGCAGCCTTAGACAAAAATGAAATTGTCGGTACTATATTTCTAGATCTATCAAAGGCATTTGATTTAGTTGATCATACTATATTGCGCCAAAAGTTGGAAATGTACAAACTAGATAGTTCTGTAGTTTCCTGGTTTTCATCGTATCTAGATAACAGAAATCAGCAAGTTAAAGTCTCTGGTATGACTTCAGAATCTTCACCCATTTTATCGGGTGGTACCCGCAAGGATCTGTATTAGGCCACTTATTGTTTTTAATCTACATCAATGACCTGCCATTATCTATGGAAAACACAGTCACGGATATTTTTGCAGACGATACAACGCTTTCAACTTCAAATGTATCTCTTGCCAGCGCTGTAAGTTCTCTCAGTAATCACCTTATTAACGTCAACGCCTGGTGCGATACAAATCGCATGTCTGTCAATGCAGCAAAAACAAAAAATAATGTATCTCTCTTCTAAGAATAAAATAAATCGTATTTATGATAAAGCTCCTTCGATTCAATTCAAAGATGAAACCATTAACTGTAGTTACGAAGAAAAACTAATCGGTGTTACAACTGACAACACTCTCTCTTGGAATAGCCAAATTGATAAAGTTCTTAAAAAATGTAATTCATTGTTATATCTGTTATCTCGCATAAAGATCTATCTTGCTATACCTATGCGCAAATTATTTTTCAATGCTTATATCTTACCCCATTTAGATGATTGTTTTGTGATATGGGGAAATTGTAATGTTTCTCTGGAAGATAAAATTGTAAGATTCCAAAAATCTGGATACAAATTTCGAAACTCCATCTGTTGAACTTTTTACCGAACTTCGTTAGATGATGTTTCCCGAAAGAGTTAAATTCCAAAAAGCAATTCTTATGTTTAAAACATTTAATGATCAGGCTTCTGCTTATCTTAAAAATACGTTTACTCTTATATGCGAAATGTAAGATCATCCTCAAATCTACAACTATATTCCCCCAGACCGAATAGTGAGTTTTTTCGTTTGCCTATTCAGGCTCTAAAGTGTGGAACTCACTTCCTCACCTTATACAAAATGCTCAATCTGTTAATCATTTCAAAACATTGTATTTACAATGGATTAACCAAACCATATAATAATTACTAAGTCTTGCAACTCAGTTTGGACATATTTCCGTTACTTTATGCATGTGGAATATCTTACAATTCATTTTAAATGTATATCACATAATTATATTTGTTTGTAAATATTGTATAATATGTATTGTTGAGGGCCTCATGGAAGATTGACTAGTTTCAAATGAGTTCTCTCGTTAAACAAAATCTTTATTATTATTATTATTATTATTATTATTATTATTATTATTATTACCTATAAGGAATGCTTTAATCCACTGGGGTGTTGGTCCCTTGACACCATGTTGTAGAGAAATATAAAAAGATCGGACAGGGAAAGTAGCATTCAAGGAGGACAGTCAACCACAAAACACAGAAACAAACACGCAAACAGACAAACAAGAAGGCAAAAGTTTGAATAGTAATTTTAAGTGATTTACCTTATCAAACGTCTTACTGAAGTCGAGGAGTATCAAGTCGATTTGCTTACCTGATGCTAAGCTCCGAAGAAGGTCTTCCATAAGTTGCACTAACTGGGTCTCACAAGAACGCCTGTCGCGGAAGCCGTGCTGTAGGTCGTGTTTATCGAAGTGACTTGTCAGGTTAGGGGCGATAATGTGCTCCATAACCTTGCACAATATACATGTAAGAGAAACTGGGCGATAATTAGCTGATGTGCTTTTATTTACAAATGGTGATCCGCTGTGCTTTTATTTACAGACGGTGATCCAGTTTGTATAAGTACTGCACACGTTACAGGTTCGGTACACGTGGTTTACGTCTCTGGATAGTTCAGTTGGTCAAGACTGTCAAGTCTCACGCATTTCACGCATTTGGCGTGAGACACACGCATTTGTGTGTAAAATCACGCTCACACGCATCAGGGCTCTATATTCAATTTCCGTCCCAACACGCATACATTCTACGTTCTCACGCATTCTGAAAATTTGAACAAAATATTTTTGCCTGTGATTTTTTAAATTAAAATTATCGTTAAAATATAGTATATATAGTTAACCAGGAATTTCATATCGCTTGCATATATTGTGTAATTTAAATGGATTAATTTAAAGTATATGGTCATCTGAACAGTACTACGAGTATACATCTAAACTAAAATTCATGAAATTCAACCACAGACCGTCTCGGGCTTCAGCAGGCTTCCCCACTGACCAACTAAACAAGGCCAACCGCACCTTGGGCCCCATCTCATTCTTGACTTCCATTCGACCTTGAAAGCTCTGAGTTGGTTCCACCGCACACTAGGGCATAATCGCGACACGCGCCAGGACACATTCCCGCCGCCCAACAGGACATAGTCCCTCCGCCCACTAGGACACATTTTCGTCTTCCACTAGGGACCAAGCCCGCCGCACAATAGGGCAGAGTCCCGCCGCCCACTACTTAGGACATATTCCCGCCGCCCATTAGGGCACAGTTCCTCCGCACACTATGGCACATTCCCGCCACCCACCAGGACACATTCCCGCCGCCCACTAGGACACTTTTTCGTCTTCCACTAGGGACCAAGCCCGCCGCACACTAGGACACAGTCCCGCCGCCCACTTCTTAGGACATATTCCCGCCGCCCATTAGGGCACATTTCCGACGGTAAGAGGTCACATACAGTTTTTTTAGACACCATGTTGTAGAGTTTGAATAGTAATTTTAAGTGATTTACCTTATCAAACATCTTACTGAAGTCGAGGAGTATCAAGTCGATTTGCTTACCTGATGCTAAGCTCCGAAGAAGGTCTTCCATAAGTTGCACTAACTGGGTCTCACAAGAACGCCTGTCGCGGAAGCCGTGCTGTAGGTCGTGTTTATCGAAGTGACTTGTCAGGTTAGGGGCGATAATGTGCTCCATAACCTTGCACAATATACATGTAAGAGAAACTGGGCGATAATTAGCTGATGTGCTTTTATTTACAAATGGTGATCCGCTGTGCTTTTATTTACAGACGGTGATCCAGTTTGTATAAGTACTGCACACGGTACAGGTTCGGTACACGTGGTCTGGATAGTTCAGTTGGTCAAGACTGTCAAGTCTCACGCATTTCACGCATTTGGCGTGAGACACACGCATCTGTCATTCCTACATTACTCCCATTTGCATGGAGATGTTGAGTGCTGTCATTCCTACATTACTCCTATTTGCATGGAGATGTTGAGAGCTGTCATTTCTATTCATTACTCATTAATTACTCTCATTTTTATGGAGATGTCGAGTGCTGTCATTCCTACATAACTCCCATTTGTAGGATATGTCGAGCTCCGTCATTTCTGCATTACTCCAATTTTCATGGAAATATCGGCGTTGCCACTTCTGCGTTTCTCTCATTTTCATGGAGATGTCGAGCACTGTCATTTCTGCATTTTTATGAAGATGTCGAACGCTGTCATTTCTGCATTGCTCTCATTTTCATGGAGATGTTGAGCACTGTCATTCCGCATTACTCCCATTTTAATGGAAATGTCGAGTGCTGTCATTCCTACATTACTCCTATTTGCATGGTGATGTCGAGTGCTGTCATTCCTACAATGCTCCCAATTACATGGAGATGTCGAGCACTCTCATTTTCATGGAGATATTGAGCGCTATCATTCCGCCTTACTCCCATTTTAATGGAGATGTCGAGTTCTGTCATTCCTACATTACTCCCATTTGTATGGTGATGTCGAGTGCTGTACGCATTCCTACATTACTCCCAATTTAATGGAGATGTCGAGCACTGTCATTTCTGCATTACTCTCATTTTCATTGAGGTATTGAGCGCTATCATTCCGCATTATTCCCATTTTAATGGAGATATCGAGTGATGTCATTCCTACATTACTCCCATTTGCATGGAGATGTTGAGTGCTGTCTTTCCTACATTACTCCCATTTGCATGGAGATGTTGAGTGCTGTCATTTCTATACATTACTCTCATTTTTATGGAGATGTCGAGCGCTGTCATTTCGCATAACTCCCATTTCAATGGAGATGTCGAGTGCTGTCATTCCTACATTACTCCCATGTCGAGCACCGTCATTTCTGCATTAGTCCAATTTTAATGGAGATATCGGCGTTGCCATTTCTGCATTTCTCTCATTTTCATTGAGATGTCGATCACTGTTATTTCTGCATTACTTTCATTTTTATGGAGATATCGAGCACTGTTGAATACTGTCATTACTCTAATTTTCATGGAGATGTCGAGTGTTGCCATTTCTGCATTACTCACATTTTCATGGAGATGTCGAGTGCAGTCATTTCTGCATTACTCCCATTTTTATGAAGATGTCGAACGCTGTCATTTTTGCGTTACTTATTTTCATGGAGATGTCGAGCACTGTCATTTCTCCATTACTCTCATTTTCACGAAGTTGTCGAGCACTGTCATTTCTGCATTACTCCAATTTTCATGGAGATATAGGCGCTCTCACTTCTGCATTACTCTCATTTTCATGGAGCTGTCGAGGACTGTCATTTCTGCATTTTTATGAAGATGTCGAACGCTGTCAATTTTGCATTACTCCCATTTTCATGGAGATGTCGAGCACTGTCATTTCTGCATTACTCCCATTTTTATGAAGATGTCGAACGCTGTCAGTTTTGCATTACTCCCATTTTCATGGAGATGTCGAGCACCCCCATTTTTTTCATTACTTCCTTTTTCATGGAGCTGTCGGACGCTGTCATTCCGCATTACTCTCATTTTCATGGAGAGGTTGAGCACTGTCATTTTATGCATTACTCCCATTTTCATGGACATGTCACTAACTGTAGCAGTCCAATAGGCAACACCAGACAAACCAACAAACGTATATATGTTCTACGCAAAGTAAGAATATGGACGATTCCGGAATTGCTCTGCGCAAAGTAAGAATTCTTAAAATACTATACACTCATACAACTCACCCATTCACTCTGACGCCCAAATTGTCTCACACATTCACTCTGGCGCACGTATTTACCCTGTTAAAATGAATTAACTATTCCTATTACATAGTTTCTTGTTACTATTTTAAGTTCATGTCATGTTCAATGAGGATGAACATACATGTTTTACTCATTATACATTGCAGTTTTGCGAATAATAAATGCTTCCCTAACAAACCTAGATAACCTAAAAAGCTCTTGCTGGCTTGAAGATTGCATCAGCTGAATACATTTTAAAAAAACTTGGATGTCTGTAATAATATTGTTTAACATATAGCTTACGTAATTGTTCGTACAAAGGACAAATTAAATTAAAATGATATTCATCTTCTAAGTCAGTACTATTACACAATGTACAATATCTTTGATTTCTATCAGTTCTATTTTGTGAATATCTGCCAGTTTCAATTTTAAATCTGTGGGAGGATACTCTTATCCTTGACAGGGCAGTTCTTAATTTCAATGGTAATATATCTAGATACACTTCATATGAGAATGAGGGTTTAAAATGTCTATACAAACATAAAACTCGATTATTTTCAACATCAGTGTTCCATTTTTGAACAAAACAAGCTATTAGATTTTGTTTAATCAACAAATGAAAAGATTTCATATCAATACAAGTTGGGTCATTCCAAGCATAATTAAAGCCACAGTCAATTAGAATGGGTTAACATTGCTGGCCCAATTCTTCATTCCTCTTTCACAATCTCTCACAGCGTCTTTATAAAAAGTTGATATTAAAATGTTTTGAATGCATTAATTCCTTTAAGCGATGGGGAAGCTTATATTAGTCAGTTTTACGGTGTATATTTTCGCCAACATAACCATACATAAAACATGTTTCACTGAAACTAAAATCGATGACCTGTTTAAAATTATAAGTTAAATGTTTTAATTTTACAATATGCAGGTTTTTAAATGAAAAGAAAACTAATCAATCACGAACAAACACTAACACATGGTCCTATACCCTCTGTAGTCTATACCGTTACATTGTATTTACCGACTATTTTTTGAAAATGTAAAACTATTCAATTCGTAACCAGACTGTCTGGCTTTAAATTAGCAGAGCGACGTTAAAAGTGCATATATTTTAGTGCATTTTGAAAGCCCCATTGTGAAAAGATCTGGGTGCAAGAGATTGTAGTACCATCAAAATAATGACACAGGTTAAATATCCACAAACACTTGTCACTTTAACAGATTATATCATAATTATCATAAATATTTTCAGTTCCCAAAATAATAAATCTCTCCCTCGGGAGAGAAATGTGTTAAATATGTTTAAATATATTTCGAAATACTGCAATATCGTATAACATAACATAATTATATTCAACATTAATATCATTACGTGGCCGGAAATTAACTGTCATAACCCGTCTAACACGGGTATGAAATAAAACTTAGTGAATACAACTCCCAGTTCTCTGTTATTAAATGTTATAATTGTTACAACAAATAATTTGAAACATAATTCGTGTCTCTATTTGTATGTTACATTACCATTACTATTTAATTAAATTAATACGTGACCATTACTATTTCATTAAATTTATAATAATAAGAGCATGTTTTTTTTATATCCGTTTGATTTAACTTAAAAAAATAGAACATTTTCTAATATATAATATTGCAATGTTGTCATCACACGCATGTTCCCATATGTATTCTACATTTCGACCAACAGTGTAGCATGAACTAGCAAACTTTTATAAGACACTTACAGTGGTTTAATAATCGCTTTTACCATATTTTAAAAGGTCTAACTGCCAGATACAACTTTTTTATGAACATCTTCCTTTCCGAATATTTAATAACATAAGGTCGTAAGTGCAATTGCTCAGATTACAAAGTCATTTTTTTTTTTAAAATAACAAATACTTTGTTTTATGAGAAAGCAAACTACAGCTTATGTCATATGAGATTTTTCAGAGAATTCACACAGTTGTTACTGTCAGTCCGTTTTTTTCACTTTCCCGAAAACTATGATTTTTCACTTACGACTTTATAATTCTAGACCATCTATATATAGAGATTATTTAAATGCTGGGATGGATTATAGGGAAATCCTTCAAGAGTGGTATAGACGTGTAGTTCTTTTCACGAACGAGCGTATGGGAGTGAGTGAATAAACAAAACACGTCTACCATCGAGTGAAGGATTACCCAATAATCGATTCGGGCAGTTAACTAATCTATTTATTACATTTTAAGTCAGTTTACTGACGCCATTACTCAACGTCGCAACGTCAGTTATTACGTCGCAACGTTAGTTATTATTGTGTTCTGAGTTAGTTATTAATTTAATATTTAGCGATTATGAATATTCTTGCATCCATCCACCGTGTAATACGCGGATCCCCGTGAGGTTGCCGGGGTAGAATACAACCGCTGCAAACACACCATCACATGCAGAGGTAGAACACCCCCCCATCCCCCCCCCCCCCCCCACGCCCACCCCCACCGTTCATATTATTTTTTTCATATTTTACCATGCTCATTCAAGGTCATGACACCGCGTACGCAAACGTGGAAACGTGGCTCCATCGTAAATGGCAGCAATTCTGCAGTTCTGCAGGTAAGAAAGTTCTAGGCCCATTCTACATATTTTATCTTGATGTAAGTGGAGGATGAGCCTGGCATTTTCATTCCTGTTAGGAGTCATATAACCTTTCATGTGTTGGTGCGCCTTAAAACCCAATTCAATTCAAAGAAAGCCTTATCCCGAATGCAAGAAAATACTTTCTATCCGGAATGTAACACGCGGATATCCTAATCGGTATGTAAGAACACCCACGGCTGTCGGCTTAAAATAAACACACACATTTAAGTATTTGTATGCTCTTTTGTCAAACGCATTTAGCAAACTAAATCACAGTATGTTAGTGATTTTAACTATACGTACGCATATTTCAAAATAAAATTGTTTTAGCTTTACCTACTGACGTATGCATCATATTTACTGGATTAAATAGCTATTTTACTTTAGAATTTCTTATACTAAAATACTGCTGATATGTTGACTATTTGAATGAAGCAAACAAAAATCAAAGTGTATACTCGCAAAAATTAATATGATTAACGAAAATATTCCTACTTTGTTCCATTTCCTACTTTAGTATAAAATTATTTATTTTACATCGATTGTAATGAAAGCTCTATGAACTTATTTGAATCAATCTCGATGTCTTCCTAGGTAGAACCAGTACTAAGCAATGCAGATAAAGTGTCTTGCTCAGGGACACAACGCATATGGCAATGACGGGAATCGAACCCACGACTTTTGGATCATGGGTCCAACGCTCTACCACTAGACCACAGCGCTCCATATCCTACTATAACGAACATATTCTTACTTTGTCCCAATTCCTACTTTGCGCACGGACTATTCCGGAATTGAACCGCGTATTTTGAGAATTCCGATAATGCCGCGCATATTCTTATTTTGCGCATAACATATATACACATATATACACACATCTACCTATTGAGTTTATACTGACCATATTATTTTGCACTTGGGATACAATTTTGTTCTGGTTTTAAATGTTGTCATCATAGTGTTTGGTATTTAAAAATGTTCTTGCAATGAACACAATTAAATAAATGTTTAAAAATAAGGTTCCATGAATTTATTTAGCTATACACTTGGCTAAATTACTTGTTCAAGTGGTACGTCCTTTAATATAAAATGCAAAGTAGATGGAAATAATAAAATTCTGCATAAAGTCTTAAGTTTTGGCTAGCAGAGTCTTCAGATACAGCAGATCAGAATGGAAAAGTTTGTCGTGATGTTCTGTGAATAAACAAACGCCAAATCTGAATTTAAAAGTTTGTGGTGATGTTATGGTGAACGTTCCAAATAAATAAATATTTCTGGCGAATGTATAGATTTTTGGCGACTTTGCGGCAAATTCGCCAAAGATTACGATAATGTTTGCGGCAACATCACCGCTAGTGGCGAACATTGGCGAACAATTAAGAATTGTTATGGTGAACATAATTGTTCGCTGCAAGGTTGCAGCAAACCTCAATTGGTAAGGAGGGTGCTTATGGACCAGGCAATATTTATCTGGCCATTTGGAATGGTGCAAAATGGCGTGGGACAGGTACTTTTTTGTCGCGACAAACCATGGGACGATACTTTTTTTTTTTCGTTTGCTTGCCATGGGACGTACATTTTTTTTACATAACATTTTTATTTGCACCGGTCCCAACCCCCCGATAAATATTGCCTGGTCCATAACGACGATCTCGCTTCTCACCGCTGCGAGTTCGAATCCAACTGGGAGCTCAACTTGTAAGTGAGGAAGTGTCGATTCTTATGGCTGACGGGAGGAATACATTAGTGATTCTACCCAGGAGCATTGGATGGTCTGCCTCCACCACACACATCAAACAATTTCAATAATTATATATATGGCCTTATAATTATTTGCTAAAAATGACGTAAAACACCAATCAAACAAAGATTCGTTGACACGGAGTAGGTAAGGTATCGGGCCGTGCTTTGGCATGTGGTATAATGCTAGCTAGGACGTTTCATTGGGCGTGAAACACACTCATTTTGATGTCAAATCACGCTCATACGCAAACATAACACGCATTCTAACAATTTGATCAAAATGCTTTTGTCTGCGATATTTCTAATAAAATTTAGTACATTTTATACCAAAACGCGATAAAATTTAGTATAGTTTAACCAAGATTTCAGCATCTCTTCCGTATATTGTGTGACTTAAATGAATTCAATTAAAATATATGACCTTATGAACAGTATAACGAATATACCTCTAAGTTAAAATTCATAAAATTCAACCAAAGACCGTATCGGACTTCATGGGTCTTCACCACACTGACCCCGCTAACCAAGGGACAACCGCACCTTGGGTCTTCACCACACTGACCCCGCTAACCAAGGGTCAATGCACCTTGGGTCTTCACCACACTGACCCCACCAAGGGTCAACCGCACCTTGGGTCTTCACCACACTGACCCCGCTAACCAAGGGTCAACCGCACCTTGGGTCTTCACCACACTGACCCCGCTAACCAAGGGTCAACCACACCTTGTGTTTTCACCACAGACCCGCTAACCAAGGGTCAACCGCACCTTGGGTCTTCACCACACTGACCCCGTTAACCAAGGGTCAACCGCACCTTGGATCACCCCTCACGCTTGATTTCCATTGGGCCTTGACAGCTGTGTCCCAAACAGGACCACTACTTCCTAAAGTGGTTGACAGAGCTGTCATTGTATACTCGGTTCCATTCATTACTCTGTTCCATTCATAACCCAGTACATACAAACCCAATACATACACGTTATGTTTAGCTAGCTGTTCATTCACTCAGTGGTGTAAATTATTTTATATTTTTATTTTGGAATTAGAAAAAAAAATGTCGAAACGTCGAATTGAATCCGCACAGGTATGATTATTTGACTATAGAACTGTGTTGTTTTATTATCATTGTAACTGTATCGCAATAATGTTACACATTGTATAGTCCTAGTTATGTTAAAGCCAAAGGAATACCGCTCTCGAGTTATCTTCCTTCTTTAAAATTGCTTACACGTTACTTTGAGGGGCGGTTATATTTATATTAGTAATGATTATAGGTTTTATCAATTCATATAATATTCCACGGTTTCGCGGATCTGTGTATTCTTCCCCTCTCAGTGTGGAGGGGGTGTTAGAGGGGGGAAGCTAGCAAACAAAAATTCAATTCACGCCAAATATTCACAAATAATGGGACAACTATTTTGCATATTGTTTATTTGTAGGGCCCACATATCCGATTGCATACTAGTACACGACCAATCAATACAATACGTGGCCATTATTTAAATTATCGATCGCCACTAGTAATTGTATAGATCTCGTCAGCGCTTATAGACATTTGTATTTTATATTTTGTACTTCCTACATTTGGAATCCACCTTAAAGGGGGTATATCAGGATTTTTCAAGAAACGTCTTAAACTATAAAAATGTTCCAGTTTATGATAAAACACTTATATCAATCAAAATATGATGTTAGAACCGTTTTGTTAATGTCTAAACGTTGAAAACACCATATAGCTAGGACGGAATCGGACGTAAAATGCTGAAATTAACCCTGGTGCGCCACCTAGGATAGCACATAGTACTGTTTAGAATCAATTTCTTTGCAAATAAGGGGTCATTGTTATACTCATTCATTATGTGTAGGCTCATTAGAATAGAAAATACCATTATTTGTCAATTTTAAGTCAAGACCCCTAGAACCCCATGAAACAGGAATGTTGCTCTTGATATCTAGTTGATCCTAGCAAAATTTCAGGTTGTCTGGAAATTCAATATGGCCGCCACGGCTAAAAGTAGAATTTTAAAAAACAAATTTGTAGCGATCTCATAATGTACTGATGTATTCCCTTTAACGGGACACACGGCAATCTCTGAACGTTTTATCAAGCATGCCACTATGCGTCTATATTTATATATGCAGTATTAATTTGACTTTAAACCGGCTTGCATATAATTAAACATAGTTTTGAGTTTTCTTCTTTTTTTCATATTCTACCAGTAATAGTTAATGATTGAACAAATAGTTATGTAGAAAAACTAACGGGACGCCGCGATTTTTTTTTTAAAGATTGCCGTGTGTCCCTTTAACTACGCTTTCGATTGCGTACGTATGACACATAAAACATGTATGCCTATTATGTTATAGATCTATCATTGATATTCTCGTGTTTTTATGTGTAGCGTAAAGTATACCATAGTTTGGTGACCTTTCTCTTTGCATTAACTGCATGAGACGAAGTCGAGTCGAAAAGAGAAAGGTCACCAAACTATGGTATAATTTACGCTATATATAAAAACACGAGAATATCTAAGAAATATCTGTTTTAACCTATTGCATTAAACAAAAACATGAGCATGGTATATCCAAATTGACCTGAAAATTATACCATAGTAAACCATGGTATAATTTTTTGTTATTGTGAAAAAGTCCATAATGCAATTTAAATAGAAACTGCATAGCAGCTATAGGTTAAGACGAAAACCGTACGGAGCCCCGCAAGGAACATGCAGAGCATATTTTAGGAAACATGTCCACGTTTTCATGAAGCGATTCTTCGCTGTAGTAATGCGTTCTCATGCTCTAATGAGGGGTATATTTTTTTCCCTCGCTTCCCTAAGCCTTAAAGCGCGGGAACGCTTTTAAATGTACTATGCGTGGCTCCATAAGCATGATATGAGACGAGAGCAAATTTTAAAATGGAAAAAAATGTAGACAAATTCATTACTAGGGTAACAGTGTAGCTGTTTTCCTGTTACTAGGGTAATGCAGGTTTCTTGTTTGACAAAACATAAGCAGTTCTGAATAGCACGAATAACAGAACGTGGTTTCACCTCATTTATAAATCACTGGAACTATTTTGCTATGTTCAGCCATTTATTTACTTTAATTTTTTAACCATTTTAGACTGGAAAACGAACAGCCGAGATGCGAGACACGTTCGGGTTTCGGGTAAGTCCAAGTTAAACATGAATGTTTACGTTCCTTTAACGCATGCACGATTATATGTTGATTTTTGTTTGTTTGAGTGATGTTTTACGTCATTTTTAGCACATGTTAGGCCATATATGACAATCGATTTGTTTGTGGTAATGTTAGATCATCCAATCCTTCCTTCTTTACAATCATCGCCGCAGCACATTCGTGAAAACTCTGCCAATCCTGTAATTCTTCGTGATCATTATGCGTCAAAGAGGTGAACGAGATGTTGCGAAAGCGCCGAAGTATTTACTTATACATACCGAACCAAACAGCTAACGCACCAGTAGACAATACCTTTAATGTATACTAAACCAAACAGCTAACGCACCAGTAGACAATACCTTTAATGTATACTAAACCAAACAGCTAACGCACCAGTAGACAATACCTTTAATGTATACTGCACCAAACAGCTAACGCACCAGTAGACAATACCTTTAATGTATACTGCACCAAACAGCTAACGCACCAGTAGACAATACCTTTAATGTATGAACTTATTATATGCCAATTGGTACCGTCAGAGACATGTGATATGAATGATTTTTTTAAATTTACAGTCGTGATTGACAAGATATTTGTCTCGTTTTAGAATGAAATTTGTTTTGATTTATTGATTGTTATTATTGAGATATTAAAGGTATTGTCTACTGGTGCGTTGGCTGTTTGGTTCAGTATACAATACTAGTAAAGCACAAAGTATTCTTTATATAGACTAAGTATGATAACAGTTTAACCGTAATCATATGTAGTTATTTGTTAATATTATCCGTACAGATTTCATGGCGTCCATGAAACCGAAACAATAATTACTAATGGTCATTTTTAGCACATGTTAGGCCATATATGACGATTTGTTTGTGGTAGAGGCAAACCACACAATTTATTTCTGGGTAGAACCAGTACTGTATACTATATATCAACCAGCCACAACTAGATTAGAGGGCTGGCGTGGCGCAGTCGGTAGCGCGGCGGATTTGTAATCGGAGACCCCGGGTTCAATCCTCCGTGGTGCCACTGAGTTCCGTCGGTGTGTTCTTGGGCAAGACACTTTCCATTAGCCTCGTCCGTCATATGGGGATGTAAACCGGGCGGTCCCGTGTATCGGTCTATCCTCCGAGCACGTTAAAGAACCATAGGAATCTATTCGATAATAAGAGTAGGTTCCCGGATTTCTATCTATCCTTCCCCTCTCTCTAGGGCGGCTCTAAATAACCTATACTGTGTTGATGAGCCGTTAAACAACATTCAATTCAATACAACTAGATTATTTACAATATAGCTAGGTCAAGCAATTTAACTATAAATGCGATGTACTGTATTTTGTGACGTATATCATTAATTACTGGGTTCAACAAAATAAAACGTGGTTATTATTACAGCATTTATTACGAAAACGTACTTTTATACTCTAGATAATATTATTTAATATCATAAATAACTCTCTACTGTTGCTTTTTAAGCCGTACATTTCACCAGAGCACACTCACACTGGCGAAGACGAGGCCACCGATACATCCAGCGACACATCTAGCGACCACTTCAGCACCATTCCAGACCTGTCATTAGCCGAGGAGAACGCCATGAGAAGATCATTTAGGGCAATCCAGGTATACATACACTAGATACAATCCAGGTATACATACACTAGATACAATCCAGGTATACATACACTAGATACAATCCAGGTATACATACACTAGATACAATCCAGGTATACATACACTGGATACGCACATGGCGTGTCGCCGTGTTGGACATAAACACGGTTACGTGAGAAGGACGTTCTTCGTGAAAGCGGGAGATATATAAATAGCGTTGTCTGTCTGTCCGTCTGTCCGTCTTTCCTACAAACATTAAGGTTTTAGGAGTTACTTTCCTTAATTTCAGGAGCTTTTGTGTTTATTATTTTAACTATTTAAAGGTGTACAAGAGCTCTATGTAAGTATGTATATGACGTAAGGGTAGATTAAATCCGATAAAAGTTAAAGGAGTAATTATCTTTATAGTTTTAAGACATAAAGTATAGCAGCTATCCGTAGCACACGTGTACTGCAACACCACTACAGTGGTGGAGGTAAACATGTATAGGAAGCACCATATACACATACATCCGATAAAAATGAAAGGAGTTATTGCCCCTTATAGCTTTACGTATTATTACTTATGTAAAATTTGTGTCGCCCACTCCTGTAAAACTATAACAGCTACCCGTACCAACTTTGGTGTACAACATCACAACCATATAAAGATGTGCAGGAAGCCAGAGCAGATAAATCAGATAAAAGTTAAAGGAGTTACTGCCTTTATAGTTTTACGTCTTATTATTGTTGTAAACTTTGTCACCTCAAAACGTAGAATACATACCGGTACCAAACTTGGTACGTTTCTGTGGTCTCAATTGTTTTTCTGCCAAAACTTGCATAACGGTTCGCATCTGCCAACACTTGCATACAGATTAGCATCTACCAAAACTTGCATAAAGGTTAGCATCTGGCAAAACTTGCATAAACGTTTGCATCTTGCAAAACTTGCATAATGGTTGCATCTGCCAAAACGTGCATACATGTTTGCATCTAGCAAAACTTGCATGCAGGTTTGCATCTGGAAAAACTTGCATAAAGGTTAGCATCTGGCAAAACTTGCATAAAGGTTTGCATCCGGCAACACTCGCATAAAGGTTGGCATCTGGCAACACTCGCATAAAGGTTAGCATCTGGCAACACTCGCATAAAGGTTTGCATCTGGCAACACTCGCATAAAGGTTTGCATGTGGCAGAACTCGCATAAAGGTTCGACAGAGAAAACTCGCATAATGAATTGTCTTTGGCAAAACTTTCATACAGGTTTGCATCTGGCAACACTCGTATTAAGGTTTACATGTGGCAGAACTCGCATAAAGGTTTGCATCTGGCAAAACTTGCATAAAGGTTTGCATCTGGAATAACTTCTAAAGGTTTGCATCTGGCAAAACTAGCATAAACGTTTGTATCTGGCAAAAAACGTTTGCATCTGGCAAACTAGCATAACGGTTTGCATAAAGGTTTGTCTCTGACAAAACTTGAATAAAGGCTCGCATAAAGGTTTGCATCCGGCAAAACTTGCATAAAGGTTTGCATCTGGCAAAACTTGCATAAAGGTTAGTATCTGGCAAAACTTGCATAAAGGTTAGCATCTGTCAACACTTGCATAAAGGTTAGCACCCGGCAACACTTGCATAAAGGTTTGCATCCTGCAAAACTTGCATACAGGTTAGCATCTGGCAACACTCGCATAAAGGTTTGCATCTGGCAAAACTTGCATACCGGTTTGCATCTGGCAAAACTTGCATACCGGTTTGCATCTGGCAACACTTGCATAAAGGTTAGTATCCGGCAACACTCGCATAAAGGTTTGCATCTGGCAAAACTTGCATACCGGTTTGCATCTGGCAAAACTTGCATAAACGTTTGCATCTGGTAAAACTTGCCTAAAGGTTTGCATCTGGCAACACTCGCATAAAGGTTTGCATCTGGCAACACTCGCATAATGTTTTGCATCTGGCAAAACTTGCATTAAGGGTTTTATAGGGTTCCAGTTAGCCATGCATTTGTACATTATCTGAGATAGTTGCACATTATGTGAGATAGTTCATGTATAAATGCCTCATTCTCTTTCTTGTAATATTCTTTTATATGACATTATATATCTAAAATAATTTACTATTATTATTATTACTGTTATTATTATTAATACTATTATTATTACTAGGGGTAGGGCTGTAGCAGTAGCAGTAGCAGTAGCAGTAGCAGTAGTAGTAGCAGTAGCAGTAGCAGCAGCAGCAGCAGCAGCTGCTGCTGCTGCTGCTGTTGTAGTATCCTACTGGTGTAAATTTTTACAAACCATTTCAGACTGGCCCGACTGAGGACAATCCTGGCCGATCTTCACTGGTATGTTGTTTATGACTGCTTTATTTGTGTGTGTGTGTGTGTGTGTGTGTGAGTGTCGGGTGTAACGAATGGCGTTTTAATTCATCCCAGTTGTCAGTTTCTTTGTTTGGTGTTTAAAGTCATTTTCCAGTGCATTTTAGGCTCAGTATTTCAGTGGTGGAGGTAGATAACCCACTTAATCATTCCTGGGTAGAACCAACCAATTGGGCACTGTACACACCCGTCATCTCAGTTGCCAGTGTAATAGGACACGTCCTAGCGGAATATTTTGATATGTACTTTCTGTACTAGTTATAATCATCCTTCGTTCATTGGTATACACGTCTCGATCGGTGTGATATCCTTTTCTTTTGTGAGTTTTAGTTATGGACATGTGGTATTAAAGGTTTAGTCAATTGAAATATGTCTTAGAGAAGCGCAAATGACCGTTCTGGTTTGGGGACAGAACGGTCATTTGCGCTTCTCTAAGACATATTTTAATTGACTTAACCTTTAATACCACATGTCCATTACTAAAACTCACAAAAGAGAAGGATATCACACCGATCGAGACGTGTATGCCAATGTTAATGGTGCAGGTAGATTGCCTTTGTTTTATCTTCAAATATAATCCTTAAAATAATTTAAGGACCACAAATAGGACAGTAATAATTACTTAATCTTTAACATTATGAATTTTATATTCAAATGAAATCTCAATACAAGTGTGTAATGTGTAATGTGTAATGTACCAATTGTAAAGAATACAACTAAGCTTATAAACTGCAAAAAAAGAGTAAATAATTCAATTGCAGCATTTTAAAAAAATGGTCAAAATCTATATAATTTATGGTCTTTAAATTATTTTCAGGAGTATATCATAAATTTGCTAATAATATACAGCGTGTGTGATACATTCATGTAATTCCCTATAACGTACATTCTGATTTGCTGCACCTATTTTGTAGTTACTTTGCACTTTCACCCATCACAGATCCGCCATATAATCACTGAAGACGATGAGACAGGGGATGTTTCGGTAAATATAGAATTATGCAGCAATTGATAAATATATACTACCTGTCAGCGCGAATAAATTAAAATATGCATCTGATCAGTGATGGGGTGGAGTGGTCTACGGGCGGGCGGCGGGCAACGTGCATAGCCAGAGGAATAAGACACATGCAATATTCCTATGGACAACATTTCTGTCATCTACTTCCATAGTGTAGGAGTTAATATCAATATCAAATATTTCCAGGGTCTGTCTAAGTGTGCATACAATGTAATATGCATCTGTCCGAGTGTATAATAATTGGCTGGTTGGTTGATTAAATGGAGGTTTACGTCCTTTACAGCCCATTTTAGGCTATATATGATGATATTTTTGTGGTGGAGGCAGACCACTCATCTTTTCCTAGTAGAACCAGTAGTATTTACCTCCTGCCATCCGTATGAATCGACTCGCATAATCAAGTTCTGTTAACCTTTATATTTTTTGGTACTGGAGATCAACATTGTCTAGTCTGAAACCGATAAATCATCTACGTTTGGAATGTTGATATGGTTTGTAATAAAAGAGTATGAGATTGAACCTTTGGAAACGGCCAAACACGACACTTATAAGATGTGTACGGTTTCTGGTTAGAGTTTGATCCTCTTTTTTTATCGTTATAGAAACCGATTGCCGAGCTAGGTCACATCAATTCAATGATGACGGAATCTAACAGAACAGTCGATTGGGTAAGCGTCATGTTGAACAATCTTTAAAGAAATATATAATATTATACAAACCCAACATTAGAAAAAATATATAGCGGAACTCCAATTAATAATGTAACAAGTGAAACAGCAACACTGAGTGGTGCGACCGCCGGATTGGGCATTCAGCATTTTAACTGAAGAAGTCTAAGTAAAAAGTGGGGATAATTCAGGTAAAATATACGACAAAAATATGATTCTTGTCAAATAATATTGTGTAATGATAATGAACATGTGTGCCAAGTTTCAAAAACGTCCGACATTTCATTTTGAGAAACGAGGAAAAACAAAAACTTTAACCAAAAATGTTAACCAGAACGTCAAAACGTGGTGACGGACAGATAGACAGATGGAAATCGGCAAACTGTATGCCTGGATTTGCTACGCAATCCTGCTAAACATGCATGCATCATAAAGGAAGAGATTTCAATACAAATATCTTTAGTAATGTCTGAAAATCTATGACAGATAATCGCTAATCGAATATCTTGCTATTCATATTTAATAACTATTAAACCAAACCTGTACATTTATACAAATCAATTAACATATTTATCGGTTTGTATATTTATTTACACTGTCCCGTTTAGTGGGATGACAATGTGGGATTCTTGACATTGCACTGGTATGCAAATAAAGATAAATATCCCAACACATGTTGTTTGTTTTAATCGAACCTTTTTGCAAAATATTAAACAAGACGTGAGATGTGCTGCACATTATATTACCTCTCATGAACAGACTCAATAAAACCGAGTCTGCTATTTCCCCAAATTGTTTGTGTTTGTTGCTTCCATGGGACCCCGCTTTCAGTATTTATTTGTATATTTATTTAAAGAGATATTATGTCGTATTTGTTGTGCGGAAAACTTTTTTCCAGTTATCGCAAACTAGAATATTTTAGCTATATTACTTACTTTTTTCAAATATGTTTATATTTGTTTGTTTATAACTTTTCTTATAACGGTGCATTATTAGAGGTTTCAGATGATTTTAATTATCTTGGAGTTGTATTTAACTACACTGGGTCGTATACGTTAAATCAACAGACTATGTGCGGCAAAGCATTAAAAGCTATGAATCTTTTAACTGCAAACATAAGAAAAACTGAACTAAAACCTAAAACATCCCTTCAATTATTTGATGCTTTAGTCTCATCAATACTCAATTACGGCTGTGAAGTCTGGGGTTTCATAAAATCGAAAGAGATAGAGAGAATTCATCTCAAATTTTGTAAACACATTCTAGGAGTAAAACTGACAACGAGTAATGCTGGTGTTTACGGTGAATTGGCGCGTTATCCATTATTTATCACATGATATACTAGAATAGTTAGATATTGGTTGAAATTAGTTACAACAGAAAATATAATTTTATCATCTATATATAAATCTTCATTATCTGATTGTGAAAGTGGTTTAAACAATTGGTTATCATATGTAAAATCTCTGCTTAATACGTATTGCTTTATGTATGTATGAGATGATCCTTTAAGGGTGAACCATCAACAGTTTATATCTAGCTTTAAACAGAGGTTGGTGGATTGTTTTATTCAAAAATGGAACACTGATCTACAAGAAAATAGAGTAATATCAAGTTTGTATAGACATGTTAAAGATAATTTTGGATATGAAAACTATCTGAATATTTTATGTACAAAAAGATTACGAAGTGTTTTTACTAAATTACGTTTTACTTCACATAGCTTAAGAATTGAGACAGGTCGTTATGCAAGACATAGGATTGAAAGAAATGAAAGAGTTTGTCAAATATGTAATTCAACTGAAATTGAAGACGAATTTCACTTTGTTTTAATTTGTACAGCTTATAATGATATTAGAAAGAAATATATCAGAAAATATTACATACAAAGGCCAAATATGTTTAAATTTATAACACTTTTACAATCTTCAAAGAAGAAAGAACTTTTTAATTTAAGTAAATATTTGTCCGAGGCGTTTACTGTCAGATGTTCTATTCCAAATATTATTTCTTAAAATATATTTAAGTACATCCTCACATAAATTGTTATTTTATATATAATTCCTTTTGTTTTTTGATATCCTTGGATTATTGATTAAAATGTGTGATTTATATGAGCTATGATTAATTAAGGAGTATTGAAAATTGAACTATAAGTGAGTGTGTAGAAGTGTGTGTAACCTGTCATGTGAATTTAATTATGTATTACAAATTATGTATGTAATGATGAGAAACTGTAAAAGTTTAAGTCAATAAAGTATCTATATATCTATCTATCTTTATAGCTTGATGCCGGAGCAAAGGGTTTTCACAACAATACGACGGTGAGTTGATTAAAAAGAAAGTAATCCGCCAAGTAACACTAAAAAAACGTTTATCAAAAATTCCGTCCATGTATTCAGGCCATATAATAATGTATTTGCGCCGATTAAAAGCATAGCTTTATTCACGGGTTTTTAAAATATCCGTGACTGAATATACGTAAAATCAATTTTGAGTTGGTTAACTCTTAATACAGCGCTCCAGTTCTGGGGTTGGGACTGACTGGTTAATGCCGTTTATCATGCAGTTATGCACTTTTCTGCCTAATAAAGTGGTGACCTATTAAATTTTGCTTTAATTAGGCACTGACCAATAAAGCAAATCAATGCGGAAACTCTCGGCGTTTATTGTACGTAACGTTACCTGACGTCATGCACGTAACGTTGCCTGACGTCATAAAACAAACAAAAAAAACAACAACATGGCGACGTCCTCGATACGTCGCCATGTTGTTGTTTACCATTCTGAGAAATAGGTAATAATAGTAATTCATACAGAAAATATGGATAATCTACATGATAAATAGAATATTATGTCAGCCTTTTACTGTCAAGTTTATTAGGCTCGGCACGAAAACGAAGAATGGCTCGGCTCTGAAAACGTTTATTTTCTAAGCCTCGCCTAATAAACTTGATAGTAAAAGGCACTGGCATAATATTCTCCATTTATATTGTGTCTATAGAGTTTGGTTTCTTAAAATATATCAGTTATATATAAACCTCGTCGTCAGAAGGTTCAGAAACGGTGTACATATGTTGTAAAATGTGGTTGTTGTTTTCGGGATAGCTACTTTAATAATGCATTTATTTACAGGGACACACGGCAATCTTGATTTTTTAAAAACTCACGGCGTCCCGTTAGTTTTTCTCTTCACTTGCATTTGTGCAATCATTAATAGTAATTGTTAAAATAGTTCAAAGCAAATTATTTTTTTACATATTACTAACTTTTTATAATCGTGCATCAATAATATATTTAAAAATTTGGTGAAATAGTGAAGAAAATTGACATCTCAATTTTTTATTTAATTATATGCAAGCAGTTTTAAAGTCAAAATGACGCAGAATAATTAAATTGAGGCGCAAATTTTAATGAATAAAACTCAAGATTGCCATAAGTCCCTTTAAGTTGTAAACATTACAAACAGTAATGCATCGTAACTAAAATAGCCCGAACCTTAAACTTCTTCTCGAAAGTTGAGTGCTAGGCACACGACAATCATAGTTGTACAGACCTGGGAGTAATATTTACCCAGTTATACACTATATATAGACATTTAAAATTAAACCATCCTTAGTTAATCGAAACTTTATTTCAATGTAAATACAATGTAACATTCGCATTAGTTATAACCATTATAAAACGATTAGTTTGAGGCGGAAAGTAATATATTGACCAGCTTAACGGTGTTAGTGAATACCATTGCTATGGACCAGCTTAACGGTGTTAGTGAATACCATTGCTATGGACCAGCTTAACGGTGTTAGTGAATACCATTGCTATGGACCAGCTTAACGGTGTTAGTGATGGACCAGCTTAACGGTGTTAGTGAATACCATTGCTATGGACCAGCTTAACGGTGTTAGTGAATACCATTGCTATGGACCAGCTTAACAGTGTTAGTGATGGACCAGCTTAACAGTGTTAGTGAATATATGGACAAGCTTAACAGTGTTAGTGATGGACCAGCTTAACAGTGTTAGTGAATATATGGCCCAGCTCAACAGTTTTGGTGATGTACCAGCTTAACAGTGTTAGTGAATATATGGACCAGCTTAACAGTGTTAGTGATGGACCAGCTTAACAGTGTTAGTGAATATATGGACCAGCTTAACAGTGTTAGTGATGGACCAGCTTAACAGTGTTAGTGAATATATGGACCAGCTTAACAGTGTTAGTGAATACCATTGCTATGGACCAGTTTAACAGTGTTAGTGAATACCATTGCTATGGACCAGCTTAACAGTGTTAGTGAATACCATTGCTATGGACCAGCTTGACAGTGTTAGTGAATACCATTGCTATGGACCAGCTTGACAGTGTTAGTGAATACCATTGCTATGGACCAGCTTGACAGTGTTAGTGAATACCATTGCTATGGACCAGCTTGACAGTGTTAGTGAATACCATTGCTATGGGCCAGCTTAACGGTGTTAGTGAATACCATTGCTATGGGCCAGCTTAACGGTGTTAGTGAATACCATTGCTATGGACCAGCTTAACGGTGTTAGTGAATACCATTGCTATGGACCAGCTTAACGGTGTTAGTGAATACCATTGCTATGGACCAGCTTAACAGTGTTAGTGAATACCATTGCTATGGACCAGCTTAACGGTGTTAGTGATGGACCAGCTTAACAGTGTTAGTGATGGACCAGCTTAACGGTGTTAGTGATGGACCAGCTTAACAGTGTTAGTGAATATATGGACAAGCTTAACAGTGTTAGTGATGGACCAGCTTAACAGTGTTAGTGAATATATGGCCCAGCTCAACAGTTTTGGTGATGTACCAGCTTAACAGTGTTAGTGAATATATGGACCAGCTTAACAGTGTTAGTGATGGACCAGCTTAACAGTGTTAGTGAATATATGGACCAGCTTAACAGTGTTAGTGATGGACCAGCTTAACAGTGTTAGTGAATATATGGACCAGCTTAACAGTGTTAGTGAATACCATTGCTATGGACCAGTTTAACAGTGTTAGTGAATACCATTGCTATGGACCAGCTTAACAGTGTTAGTGAATACCATTGCTATGGACCAGCTTGACAGTGTTAGTGAATACCATTGCTATGGACCAGCTTGACAGTGTTAGTGAATACCATTGCTATGGACCAGCTTGACAGTGTTAGTGAATACCATTGCTATGGGCCAGCTTAACGGTGTTAGTGAATACCATTGCTATGGGCCAGCTTAACGGTGTTAGTGAATACCATTGCTATGGACCAGCTTAACGGTGTTAGTGAATACCATTGCTATGGACCAGCTTAACGGTGTTAGTGAATACCATTGCTATGGACCAGCTTAACGGTGTTAGTGAATACCATTGCTATGGACCAGCTTAACGGTGTTAGTGAATACCATTGCTATGGACCAGCTTAACGGTGTTAGTGAATACCATTGCTATGGACCAGCTTAACGGTGTAAGTGAATACCATTGCTATGGACCAGCTTGACGGTGTTAGTGAATACCATTGCTATGGACCAGCTTGACAGTGTTAGTGAATACCATTGCTATGGACCAGCTTAACAGTGTTAGTGAATACCATTGCTATGGACCAGCTTAACAGTGTTAGTGAATACCATTGCTATGGACCAGCTTAACAGTGTTAGTGAATACCATTGCTATGGACCAGCTTGACAGTGTTAGTGAATACCATTGCTATGGACCAGCTTGACAGTGTTAGTGAATACCATTGCTATGGACCAGCTTAACAGTGTTGGTGAATACCATTGCTATGGACCAGCTTAACAGTGTTAGTGAATACCATTGCTATGGACCAGCTTAACAGTGTTAGTGAATACCATTGCTATGGACCAGCTTGACAGTGTTAGTGAATACCATTGCTATGGACCAGCTTAACAGTTTAGTGAATACCATTGCTATGGACCAGCTTAACAGTGTTAGTGAATACCATTGCTATGGACCAGCTTAACAGAGTTAGTGAATACCATTGCTATGGACCAGCTTGACAGTGTTAGTGAATACCATTGCTATGGACCAGCTTAACAGTGTTAGTGAATACCATTGCTATGGACCAGCTTAACAGTGTTAGTGAATACCATTGCTATGGACCAGCTTAACATTGTTAGTGATGGACCAGCTTAACGGTGTTAGTGATGGACCAGCTTAACAGTGTTAGTGATGGACCAGCTTAACAGTGTAAGTGATGGACCAGCTTAACGGTGTTAGTGATGGACCAGCTTAACAGTGTTAGTGAATATATGGACAAGCTTAACAGTGTTAGTGATGGACCAGCTTAACAGTGTTAGTGAATATATGGCCCAGCTTAACAGTGTTAGTGATGGACCAGCTTAACAGTGTTAGTGAATATATGGACCAGCTTAACAGTGTTAGTGATGGACCAGCTTAACAGTGTTAGTGAATATATGGACCAGCTTAACAGTGTTAGTGATGGACCAGCTTAACAGTGTTAGTGAATATATGGACCAGCTTAACAGTGTTAGTGAATATATGGACCAGCTTAACGGGGTTAGTGAATATATGGACCAGCTTAACAGTGTTAGTGAATACCATTGCTACCCATAATTATGAGCTGCACCTTTGTCTTCTTTTAATTATTAAAAATGTTTCATATTAACATTATTTCAGGCTCAACCGATGGGCAGATTAGGGGAGACGAGGGTAACCCCCGATACAGGAAGAGAACACGTGTTTAATGTAAGCTTGTTATACTACTGCGTTACTTCATACGAAAGGCCTTAAGGCCCATCAATAAACAGTACGTTTTATTATCTTTTGAAGATTTTGTTAAAGCTCACATTATTTTAGATTTAGATTAAATGCTATTTATTGTATCCATGTTGGCTGTCACACCTGCTATTATGCTTCTCTGGTATCTAATGATGTTGCTAATTCTGCCTTTTTGCTTTACTTCTAAATACACAAAAGTCGAACACAAAGTGCACAGGAAATTGCATCTTTTGAGCATTACCTTCTGTTATTATAATTATTTATCTCAGCAAATTGACAAAGGATCTTATGAACAAAGGTTTTGTTGGATAGGAAATCCATTTCTGCACACTATAGTAGTTTTTCAGGTGTTAGTATTTGAGAATTGTGTATACGTCTGCTTGACCTCAGAAAAAAACACACCCGTTCCCGTTACGGTTCTTCATAAATAATTATAACAACAGAAATTAATAATCAAAATGCAATTTACTGTGACAAAATGTAGCAGTCATAGAATGCAGTGAACCAAAACACATTAACAAGTATTATTTATTAGTATTATTATTTAAAATCTGCGTTCCTATTTTTGTATTTTCTATATATCTTCAACAGGACAGTGTCTTAAAGGCATCATCATCTTACGACACCAGTATTCACCAGATGCGCACTGACACCCGAGATGGTACCCCGGACTCGGTCAGTATATGTCACGTGATATAAATGCCGCTGCACCAGCAACCGGCTATACATTAATTTACTGCAGGCTAATAGGTTACATGTCTGTGTTTCACATCTATTTTGTACATTGTGATTTGGTTGAAAGAGAATTATAAAAGCTCTATATTCGGAATTCGGAAGTCTATCAAAACAATACACTTTAAAAAAAAAAAGCGTTAAGCTGAAAGCGTTACGTAATTTTTCCTATCGTCTTAATTAAAACGTTAACTATTTTTTCTTTTCAGACAGCAAGTACAGGACAGATGATGATTCTGAATAAAGAAGGAATCAGGAAGGCGATCAATCCAACTAATATAAATGACGTAAGACCAACCTTATCATACAAACTTATTTAACCGGGTACAGGTAAATGGTGAATAATCGATTCAAAACCGTATGTCCTCTATAACTCAGATGGTAGAGCGCTGTTACGGTACGCCAGAGACCCTGGGTTCGAGTCCCGGTTGGGGAATGATGTTTTCACCACCTGTTACATTTTTGGCTCGTCCGGGAGCATCCAGAGAAGCACAAGCAGTCAATGGTTCTCCTGTATAATTAGAAATTCTGGGACGAATTTCAATCTGGTGGTGATGTTAGAAGACCGGGTATAGGTGATTAATCGATGTCCTCATAGCTCAGTTGGTAAAGAGCTGGGGGTAAATCAGAGACACTGGGTTGGAGTCCTGGTCCAGGAACGATTTTGTCACCACCTATTATACTTATTAACTGTATTGCGCTTATTAAAACACATTTGCCAGAAAAGAAATACATTTTTGGCGTGTAACAATAATAAAGCGTTTTTCACTTACGGCAATTTGGACAATTACACTATGTGAACTTGCCCAGAAGTTTGAGAAGCACTTTTCTTATAAGATAATATTTTCGTCTGTCATAGAAATACCATTTAAAGACAAATCTTTGGTATATCTATGAGTGCAAACTGTGCATCTCTTGTCGCATATTGCTATGAAAGATTTCATGTTGAGTCGTTCACCAGATACTCAGGCAGATGTCATCGGAACCTTTGTTAACACATGTCGGTATCTGGTGATATAATACACATTGGAAACCTTTTCTTTTCTACTATGGTTAAAATATATATTCTAAAGAACCTCATCTATGCAAAGCTAACATTTATGATACTATCGCTTCTTTCCCCATTTACATACAGATATTGAAAACGGAGAAATAAAAAGCAAACTCTGCAACAAGAGAGGTGATTTAAATGTTGACACTGTTAATTATCGCCACTTAGACGGAGATGTTCCTCGATCAACTTATTATGGTGTTTGGAAAAATGTATACACTTGATAATATCCTTGCAGGCGCGTAGCCAGCCATACACCCGGACGTACATACGCCCGGACACCCGGACGTACATACGCCAGGACGTACGCCAGATCTTTTTTTTAAATGGACCAAAAATGCAATAAAATCCGAAGTGGGTTAGGAGGTTAGGGGTAAAATATTTCCAGCACGGTTGAATTGATTCGCTTGACTTGTACATACATTTAATCTAAGCTAAAAACCCTGAAATGTAACGTACGATCGTCAAGAGCCCACCTGACAAATGGGCGGTTGCCCCTTGGAACCCCATCGGGCGTACAGTTCAAATTCACCCAGCTACGTCCCTGCCTTGGTCAAGATTACTTTCATAAAATTTTTCTCTTTGATTGTGTGATAACTGCCACAACGGCGTAACGCCGCATACTCCAATACTCACGTGAGTAACATCGAATTTACTAGATTTATTGTTTACCTCAATTTATTCTTCCAGTCTTAAAGTGTACCAGACTGTGCCAAAACGCTGTTCTTTATACAACATTTTCCAGGGGTAGGCCCCCACTAGGGGGCCCCCTCCCTCCCACACCTACCTACCCCCGTGAGTATCTCAGTTTTAGGCTGCTGAGTCAGGACTGGTTATGGACCGTATGAGGATGCCTAGTTAACTAGAACTAGATGGTAACGTTTGGTGTTTGTCTTCAATCTTGATTTGTCGTGCTTAATGGTTTCTTCTCGTATGAAATCACTTGCCCCTCATCGCTGTGGGTTCGATCTCTTTTTGGCCTGTGAATCTGTATGTAAGAAAGCTATCGAGCTGACGGAACATCGGTGGTTCTACCCAGGTGCCCGCCTGTGCACGGAGAGGCACGTGGGGACTTCGTCCACCAATGGAAGCTGGAAAAGTTACTAATGATCTTAGCTGTTGGTGCGACAATACAATCCTATTCAATTCCCTTAGCCTCGTCCGTCGGATGGGGACGTAAACCGGGCGGTCCCGTATATCGGTCTATCCTCCGAGCACGTTAAAAAACCATAGGAATCTATTCGATAATAAGAGTAGGGCAGGTTCCCGGATTCCTATGTATCCTTCCCCTCTCTCTGGGGCGGCTCTAAATAACCTACACTGTGTTGATGAGCCGTTAAACAACATTCAATTTTATTCATTTTACACCCTAGAACCTGGTTGAAATTCCTAGCGACCTTTTTGTAACCGACCGTTTCGAGGCGGTATCCATATTGCGAAATATTTTATGTATGTGATGTCGCAGACTTTTCCTTGTAAAGGTCGTTTGTTTTGTATGAGTGTTTCTGGTTGACTGTATTCTGTAAATGTTGCATTTCCTGTTCGACATTTATACCTGCTTGTATACGTAACGCCTTTTATATGCGTAGTACATTTTACAATTTTTTATTAAGCTATACATTTCTATTTTCAGAATGTTGGTAAATCTATGCGAACTCGTATACAAGGATATGTAAGTATTTGTTCTTTTCTTATTACACTATAACAGATACATCTTGTAATTTTATATTACACGAACAGTCTTAATCAAACTGAGACTGCCATCATGTCTGTGTTCATCGTGATCGATCCGCGGCTCCGTAATTCTTGTATGGTGTTTTGACGTAATTTTCAACACATATAAGGTTATATACGAGTATGACGGTCGACTTTGTTTTCGTGGTGCAGGCAGACATTCCCCTGGGTAGAACCAGTACTGTACACCTCCCGCCATCCGTAAGAATCGACACTTCCTCACTTAGAAGTCGAGCTCCTAGTGGGATTCGAACTCGCAGCGGTGAGGGGTGAAGGTTTACAACGCAGCGTCGTTAACCATTCGGCCACGGAGACGAATTTCTAGCTGGATTGCGCCATTGGTAGTTCGCAAATACTTTCTCCTTATATGTATTTACTTGTATCAAAGTTAAGAAATCAGATTTTGAAATATACGTACAAATAGAATTACCTTAACAGTTGTTTACTTTTTTGTCTGAAGCAACACAGTGCTGACGTGGAACCCGAGTCACCTAGACCGTCAACATCTGTAAGTAGTCTACATGTATATCAATCTCTGAAGCCGGTTTTCTACCAAATTAGCAATATTTTCATTGTAGCTTTTTCCATATTAAACAAATCTCGTTGATTTATTCTCTATATTTAATCTACACAGTGTTTATCATCGGGAACTGTAAGATACACTTTTTTAACTACATAATTATTTTTTATTTACCAGAACCACGTGGATCGTCGGCTCCCAGCAAACACTGCGGTAAGTGGCGATGTAGACTTTGTCTTTGAAATTCAAATGAATAATAACAAACACGACTCATATTTATACAGAGTTTCAAGAAATGATATGCCTGCTCCATGGCATATCAGTTGTATGGAGATATACGCTTGAATAAGTCGCAGTTCATATAACAAAAGAACATCTTTAACGTATAGTACTTGGGAAATAATTACGAAAGTAAAGTGCTTCTGTGTTAAAAATGTTCGTGGCTTTCTAGGCTTATGTTTTCTATATTCATATATACATGATCATCTATGTGTTACACCTATATTGCCTATTAATGCTGCCTTGTTTGTTATATAACCTGGCGGGAACTTCTTTATTGACACTGTCCCGTTTTATTGGGATGACAATAGGGCAAGACTGAGGTTCGATTCAAAACCTCCAGGTAGGATTCACATTCGGTTTGACAATATGTCAGTCCTATCACGACGATGTCTGCTTGTTGCGACGACCTCAAGTTCAACTTTATACAATGGAATACCACAGCGTGGACACATGCCATGGACCCAGTCCGGGCACATTATACTGACACCGGGCCGACCGGTCCTAGCGCTACCCTTTATATGTTCAACAAGAAGCAAGAGAGTTACTCTTACTCATTTTATGAAGTTTTTTGGTGTGACACGACAGTCCATTTAGTGATGCACATTTTACATTTCTTTATCAATCATGTCTATTTCCAGAATGTTGGTAAATCTATGCGAATTCAGTTACAAGAATATGTAAGTATATGTTCTTTCCTTGTTACAATATAAAATATACATCTCATAATTCAATATTGAATGCTTTTTCTGTGGCGTTCCATCACCTGTTTTTACCACTGAAAAAAGTTGTGTCAGTTTTGCGAATATTGTCTATTTTATTGGACAACTATCAATACAAGGTATATGTATGGAAATTCACATTTAGTACTACAAATCAGGGTCCGTGGTGTTCAGACCTAAAGTTGTCTTTTTGTTGGACATTTTCATGTTAATATTTAGCAGAAATGGTAAACAGTAACTCGATTAAAAGGCCTTTCAGTTGTCTGACATAAACATTGGAATTAATATACTTCGTTTACATATATTGCATTTGTTTAAATAACTGGATCCAACCCATACTACTCCTAATGTTCATTTGATAAATATTTACCCAGGCGCATTATGTTACGATGTTCCATCACATTTATCCCCGAACGATGGATTATTCTCTTTTTGTCTTTTTTTTTTTGGCGGAGGTGGACGTATTTGTATGATATAAAAATAAAATCACGGACAAGGGTTTCCGAATTCATTTTCTTCTGCACAAAGCGTCAAGCCGTTTCAATTTACAATCAAGCGTCGAAGATGATCATGACTACTAGGTTGCGTTAGTGGTAGTTCGCCATTAATTTACAAGTACTTGTATAAACACTTACCTAAGTCAAGAAAACAGATTTTGAGATATCCATACGTGTACAATTATAATAACAGTTGTATACCTTTTGTCTTAAGCAAAACAATGCTGACGCGGAAACCGAATCACCCCTTCCGTCAACATCTGTAAGTAGTCTATATATACATATTGATTACAGTACAACATCTTTGATATGTATCGTTCAATATTTTATGATGCATTTTAACGTAACACACATGTTATACATAGGTGAGAAATAGTTATTCATTGCAAATGAAATTCCACAGCTAGTAAAAATGTCCTTATTCGGTAATTACTACATCAGACATTTAATTGGATTTACGTCATTTTATAATCCTTAATTCCCTTTAAATATTGCGTGTGCACAAGTATTTCAATTAAGGTCTCAATACACAGTGCATTTTTACTATGTTGGCATATATGAATAAAGTTTACAGGGCCATTCCGAACAGGAAGTTTCCAAGCTGAAAGTGACGTTTTTATGTAACCAAGTCATTTGTCCACACAAAGCTGTACACAATCTGGTACGTTGACCAGTTTTATTTTAATTTGAGTGGTGTCCTCCAACGCACTATGTTGGGCTCCAGAGTTTGGATCAGATTTTCTACACTTCTTCAACACCAAAAAACTGCCATATTTTGGTGACATTGTCATCTAATAGCTGCACATCCAATTTCAGACTCTGTTCATCTCACATGCAACAACAATAAACATATCTGTCAGCAATTATTAAAAATATTTAAAACCGAAGAACACACTACTACTTTTAAGGCGTAAAAATTACCCTACCGTGAGTTTCAAAGAAGCTAACTGTGTAGTGAGACCTTAACAGTTATGGATAGACACTTTGAACTGCATTGGAATATATTCAAGTATTAGTGCAAACAAATAATCTATGGCTGGTCTCAATCAAACCGAGACTGCAATATTTCGTATGTGTCGTGCTTGGCCGTTTCCAAAGGTCCATTATCATACTATTTTTTATAGCACAGAGGCGTTGCTTGTGCAGTGTGGCGGCAGTAAAATGTCTCCCCGCGCTTGCAATCAGTACTGTTATCCATTCGATCTTTGGAGATCGCTGAGCCCGATACTTATATTTAGTTTTTTAATTTCTTTTGTTTTCACACATAAGTTTTGATTCGGTGAATGTTCTCTATATTTAATCAACAAAGAGACTTTTTGAACTACATGTTTTTATTTACCAGAACCACGTGGATCGTCGGCTCCCACCATACACTGTTGTAAGTAGCAATGTAAACTTTGTCATAAAAAATCAACAGCAATAATTAAAAATGTTTATACAGAAAAAGTAGATGATATAAAAGTCGAACAGGAAATGTAGAATTCAAGGACCAGAAATTGTACGCCTATTCCATGGCATACATCAATTATATGCAGCAATACGCTTAACAAGTCGCAAGTCATATAACAAAAGGACGTCTGTGACTTACAGAACTTTAAGACACGCTAGATCTTTATTAAACCATGTGTTCCTCGAATAACGCGGGAAATAATTACAATTGGAAAGTAACCTGCTTCTTTATTTAAAAGGTTTCCATTACAATTATTATAAACACACAAAGTTGCATTTCTGATCGCTACATGCATTTCAGGATGAAGTGGAGAACGGCGATGTTACAGAATCAAACCAGGCAAGACAGCATGCCGATTCTACAAAGAAACAAGTAAGTAGCCAACATAGCGATGGTGCTGAGACCGGCGAAATTCCACCAATAGAAATTAACCGGGAAACGCTAATTTAACAAAGACTGTCTACCGATTAACGGTAAAACAATGATATGCATTTCGATCTACAAACTCCACAATCCCCAATCAAACGCTCAAATATTAACACAGATTTACCGATTGCGTTTTCTGTTATTCTTCCAAACATAAAATCATCTATCAGAACTTCACACGTTTGTGTCGTCATCGTGTGGTAAAAGGAAAAATTGCAAATGGTATCAGGTACATTATACACGAAACGTACTTCAGATGAATTAACTTTACCATATATCAGTAGACAAAAAAATCATCCCTTCAGTGTCGTACCAAAACAATTCACCAACCCATAAGTTGTGTTTTCCCGCTAAATTTCATGTTGGTATTATTGTTGTAAACGCTACTTCCGAGGGCTACGACCCGGAAGCAAATTATTGAATAGTCTGACATCAGGCATAGCGTTACGTAATACAGCAGGATCATGAATAGTCTGACATCAGGCATAGCGTTACGTAATACAGCAGGATCATGAATAGTCTGACATCAGGCATAGAGTTACAGAATACAGCAGGATCATGAATAGTCTGACATCAGGCATAGAGTTACAGAATACAGCAGGATCATGAATAGTCTGACATCAGGCATAGTGTTACAGAATACAGCAGGCATCATGAATAGTCTGACATCAGGCATAGTGTTACAGAATACAGCAGGATCATGAATAGTCTGACATCAGGCATAGTGTTACAGAATACAGCAGGCATCATGAATAGTCTGACATCAGGCATAGTGTTACAGAATACAGCAGGATCATGAATAGTCTGACATCAGGCATAGAGTTACAGAATACAGCAGGATCATGAATAGTCTGACATCAGGCATAGTGTTACAGAATACAGCAGGATCGTGAATAGTCTGACATCAGGCATAGTGTTACAGAATACAGCAGGATCATGAATAGTCTGACATCAGGCATAGAGTTACAGAATACAGCAGGCATCATGAATAGTCTGATATCAGGCATAGTGTTACAGAATACAGCAGGATCATGAATAGTCTGACATCAGGCATAGTGTTACAGAATACAGCAGGATCATGAATAGTCTGACATCAGGCATAGTGTTACAGAATACAGCAGGCATCATGAATAGTCTGACATCAGGCATAGTGTTACAGAATACAGCAGGATCATACATAGTCTGACATCACGCATAGAGTTACAGAATACAGCAGGCATCATGAATAGTCTGACATCAGGCATAGAGATACGGAATACAGCAGGCATCATGAATAGTCTGACATCAGGCATAGTGTTACAGAATACAGCAGGATCATGAATAGTCTGACATCAGGCATAGTGTTACAGAATACAGCAGGCATCATGAATAGTCTGACATCAGGCATAGTGTTACAGAATACAGCAGGCATCATGAATAGTCTGACATCAGGCATAGTGTTACAGAATACAGCATAGTGTTACAGAATACAGCAGACATCATGAATAGTCTGACATCAGGCATAGTGTTACAGAATACAGCATAGTGTTACAGAATACAGCAGGCACCATGCATAGTCTGACATCAGGCATAGTGTTACAGAATACAGCATAGTGTTACAGAATACAGCAGACATCATGAATAGTCTGACATCAGGCATAGTGTTACAGAATACAGCAGGATCATGAATAGTCTGACATCAGGCATACTGTTACAGAATACAGCAGGCATCATGAATAGTCTGACATCAGGCATAGTGTTACAGAATACAGCAGGCGTCATGAATAGTCTGACATCAGGCATAGTGTTACAGAATACAGCATAGTGTTACAGAATACAGCAGGCATCATGAATAGTCTGACATCAGGCATAGTGTTACAGAAAACAGCATAGTGTTACAGAATACAGCAGGCATCATGAATAGTCTGACATCAGGCATAGTGTTACAGAATACAGCAGGCATCATGAATAGTCTGACATCAGGCATAGTGTTACAGAATACAGCATAGTGTTACAGAATACAGCAGACATCATGAATAGTCTGACATCAGGCATAGTGTTACAGAATACAGCATAGTGTTACAGAATACAGCAGGCACCATGAATAGTCTGACATCAGGCATAGTGTTACAGAATACAGCCTAGTGTTACAGAATACAGCAGACATCATGAATAGTCTGACATCAGGCATAGTGTTACAGAATACAGCCTAGTGTTACAGAATACAGCAGGCATCATGAATAGTCTGACATCAGGCATAGTGTTACATAATACAGCAGGCATCATCGCGATATTGTTGCAGTATCAGTCTAGCAACAAAGCAATTGACATACATGGTACAATAATTAATACGACGCATTTATAGTAAATATGATATATAGTCTCTATTTAACCGCTATTTTGTGTCATCCTTTTGTCATGTTTTGTTTTCATTTTCTGATTGATTTATTCAAAACGTTGTATGACTAAGGCTATTTTGATAGATATGTCCATAACATATAGTAGAGTGCGTGGTCCAGTGTTACAGCGTCGGAACCCAGACCAAGAGATAGTGGTTACAATCCTCGCCGTGGCCATGTTATTTCCCCTTGAGCAAGATTATCAATCCCCATTGTAGTACTAGTTCTACTCAGGAAACCATCGAGATTGATTAATATAAGGTGCAAAAACTTGTTTCGCAATCGATGTAAAATAAATATGTTTAAACTAATAACAATATGAGTGTAAGCATATACATGCCATCCGTTCCAGATTCGACTTCTCCCTCGACGTCTTCTGATCACTGTTTCATTGGTAGTTCTCTTAGCTGGTATTGTGGCCCTTATTGCCGTATTGAAAACGGATGAGCACGCCGGTAAGTGAAGTTACTATGTTTACAAATTAAGAGTTTTTTTTCGATTAGCTCTGACGCTAACTGAGTTACCTTTACAAAATAAATCAAATCCTTACTTAGAATATATTAACATATTTTATCTTGTTTAAACATGAGTATAAAGCTCAATCAGGAGAATGATATTTATAAACTTTGCAAGACGAAATGCACGTGGCGGTTGTTGTTCACGGTGCCCACTGAGCTTTGCAAGACGAAATGCACGTGGCGTTTGTTGTCCACGGTGCCCACTGAGCTTTGCAAGACGAAATGCACGTGGCGTTTGTTGTCCAAGGTGCCCACTGAGCGTTTCCCTTGCATTATTTTAATAAACGGTTACCACTAGCATCGATACATATTAAATACAGATATTAATACAATAGTAGAAGTAATAGCCTATTTCACTATTTAAGAAGCAACGAATTTATGTTCAAGATTATTTTGGGCACCATGTTCAAAGGCGGTACCCCTATTGTCAAACCTTTTATTTTTGTTATGTCTCAGACTTTTCTTGGAAAGGAACTGTAATTTATATATTTTTTATACATTTAACTCCCCCGTTTATATAAAACAACGGTATCGTGAATAATACACTGACGGTGTTTTACGGCACGTCAACACAAAAAGGTCATAGTGTTCACAAAAAAGAATCCAAATGAACAATGAAATAGTTATTAAAGAGTACGGTAACATGTATAGGTAAAACTATTTAAAAATTAAGCATGATGTGGTACAAGGCATGATGTGGTAGAAGGCATGATATAGTACAAGGCTTGATATGGTACAAGGCATGATTTGGTACAAGGCATGATATGGTACAAGGCATGATTTGGTACAAGGCTTGATATGGTACAAGGCATGATATGGTACAAGGCATGATATAGTACAAGGCATGATATGGTACAAGGCATGATGTGGTACAAGGCATGATATGGTACAAGGCATGATTTGGTACAAGGCTTGATATGGTACAAGGCATGATGTGGTACAAGGCATGA
Source organism: Cyrtodaria siliqua (assembly GCA_037043455.1). Lineage (NCBI taxonomy): Eukaryota > Metazoa > Mollusca > Bivalvia > Adapedonta > Hiatellidae > Cyrtodaria > Cyrtodaria siliqua. The sequence continues at coordinate 189,782 of JAWPHD010002959.1, forward strand.
TTTGGTACAAGGCATGATATGGTACAAGGCATGATATGGTACAAGGCATGATGTGGTACAAGGCATGATATGGTACAAGGCATGATGTGGTACAAGGCATGATGTGGTACAAGGCATGATATGGTACAAGGCATGATGTGGTACAAGGCATGATATGGTACAAGGCATGATGTGGTACAAGGCATGCTATGGTACAAGGCATGATATGGTACAAGGCATGATATGGTACAAGGCATGATATGGTACAAGGCATGATATGGTACAAGGCATGATGTGGTACAAGGCATGATGTGGTACAAGGCATGATATGGTACAAGGCATGATATGGTACAAGGCATGATGTGGTACAAGGCATGATGTGGTACAAGGCATGATGTGGTACAAGGCATGATGTGGTACAAGGCATGATGTGGTACAAGGCATGATATGGTACAAGGCATGATATGGTACAAGGCATGATGTGGTACAAGGCATGATGTGGTACAAGGCATGATTTGGTACAAGGCTTGATATGGTACAAGGCTTGATATGGTACAAGGCATGATATGGTACAAGGCATGATATGGTACAAGGCATGATATGGTACAAGGCTTGATATGGTACAAGGCATGATATGGTACAAGGCATGATATGGTACAAGGCATGATTTGGTACAAGGCATGATATGGTACAAGGCATGATATGGTACAAGGCATGATGTGGTACAAGGCATGATGTGGTACAAGGCATGATGTGGTACAAGGCATGATATGGTACAAGGCATGATATGGTACAAGGCATGATGTGGTACAAGGCATGATGTGGTACAAGGCATGATATGGTACAAGGCATGATATGGTACAAGGCATGATATGGTACAAGGCATGATGTGGTACAAGGCATGATGTGGTACAAGGCATGATATGGTACAAGGCATGATGTGGTACAAGGCATGATATGGTACAAGGCATGATATGGTACAAGGCATGATTTGGTACAAGGCATGATGTGGTACAAGGCATGATGTGGTACAAGGCATGATATGGTACAAGGCATGATGTGGTACAAGGCATGATTTGGTACAAGGCTTGAAATGGTACAAGGCATGATTTGGTACAAGGCATGATATGGTACAAGGCATGATTTGGTACAAGGCATGATATGGTACAAGGCATGATATGGTACAAGGCATGATATGGTACAAGGCATGATGTGGTACAAGGCATGATGTGGTACAAGGCATGATATGGTACAAGGCATGATATGGTACAAGGCATGATGTGGTACAAGGCATGATATGGTACAAGGCATGATATGGTACAAGGCATGATGTGGTACAAGGCATGATGTGGTACAAGGCATGATGTGTTACAAGGCATGATATGGTACAAGGCATGATTTGGTACAAGGCATGATGTGGTACAAGGCATGATATGGTACAAGGCATGATGTGGTACAAGGCATGATGTGGTACAAGGCATGATTTGGTACAAGGCTTGATATGGTACAAGGCTTGATATGGTACAAGGCATGATTTGGTACAAGGCATGATATGGTACAAGGCATGATATGGTACAAGGCATGATGTGGTACAAGGCATGATATGGTACAAGGCTTGATATGGTACAAGGCATGATTTGGTACAAGGCATGATTTGGTAGAAGGCATGATATGGTAGAAGGCATGATATGGTACAAGGCATGATTTGGTACAAGGCATGATTTGGTACAAGGCATGATATGGTACAAGGCATGATATGGTACAAGGCATGATTTGGTACAAGGCATGATATGGTACAAGGCATGATATGGTACAAGGCATGATATGGTACAAGGCATGCTTTGGTACAAGGCATGATATGGTACAAATTATTAGCTATGTATATAAAGACCAACAAGTGCTCGTGAATGAGTGTGTAAACAAGTAAATGCAAGATAATGAATTATATAGTCTAATTTCTTTCGAATAACTCTTTAACTATTTACCTAGTAGTGTCGTTGTCTTTTGAATATACAATAAGTAAAAGTACTCCTCATGTATTGCAGATGCAGGTGTAGTATTGCCCAACCAAGCAGTTGGTAGTAAGTATTACACTTTCAAGAACTAACCCGCCAAATAACGGCAAAATTACACTACAAAACTGTTTATCAAAATTCTCTCCAAGTGTTCAGGTCATATAATAATGTATATGTGCCTATTAAATGTATACGATTGTTCACGAGTTCTTAAAGCCCGTGTTTGAATATGCGTATAATGAAAAATGAGCTGATAACTCTTTAATTCAACACTCCAGTTTTGGGATTTGGCCTGGCTGGTTGAAGCCGTTTATATTGTGTTTATAGAGTTTGTATTCTCAAAACATGTAAGTTATATATATCCCGTAGAAACAGTGTACATATGTTGTAAATTTGGATGTTGTTGGCGGGATAGTTAGTTGAACTGAATATATTATAACTCTCTTTATATTTTCAATGGACGGCATCACATGGGGGTGATTCAGATTCTCTAAAATAACACCACCGTGTAGCAGAAATGTTGCACTGAAGCTAACGTTACGTCAAATGCTGAAAATTCATAAAAAAACATCAAAACATTATAGTAAATAAAATGAGTTCTTTTATTTTCAATATCTGCAACATCAGTTGCACTGTTTTTAAAAGTACAGCTGCAGGTGGCCACTATACATAGTAAATACTAACATATAAGGGAGTGCATTGGCTAGGAACCTGTCAAACATTTTAATATGACGGACTTGTCAAAGAATAACGAGTTGTATGTTTGACCAAACTAATTCATAGCAAATGCATGTTAAGTGTATAAATACAAAATGACATTTTACACCGTAATCCAACGTTTCAGTACTTAAATCGTGTGAAGTATTGTGTAACCTTGAACAATGTGAGTGAACCCCGCTGAAACGTAAAAAGAGCACGGCACCTTATATCAGTCTGCAGTCTACGAGATTGTATAATGGAATGAATGATAGAACTGCACCTTATATCGGTCCTGCAGACAACGAGATTGTATAATGGAATGGATTTGGGTTTTTTGTTTTGTAATTATGTCTCAAATGATACTGTATACATTTGTTTCCTCCTACGTCATCGGTGGGGAGTGGGGGAAGGGGCATAAAATACAAAAGTAATTCAATTACAGTGTCATTGTTTCATACTTTTGCACATTAATTGGTATAATAGTTATATAGATACACAGCATGTCAAATGATTTGTTAACCTTTAAAATGTTAGACATCCCATTAAACAAATTGTTAACATATATACATATATGTATGACTTTGATAAATATGGTTCTACTTCAGGGGAATATTTCTGATATATATTTATCGTTTGGAGACCAGATAGTGATCCATTATATTCAGGACACCGACCCACGATTCATTAGAAGACATGAATGGTATCATTATATTAGATTCACCCGAATCAGGTAGGAAGAAACAATATTCTTATAATATCTCCGGGTAAGACGATCATTTAGAAAAGACAAATTATCAATCTGACTTTATAGTACTGCACGGACATACTAAAAAGTAGTTATGAATGTCGAACAGCAAAATGTAGCTTTCACAGAACACAGTCAATGTAGCTTTCACAGAACACAGTCAACACAAAATACGTTAATAAAACGCAAGGCATGTGACATCACAAACACAGAAGGGTTGAAAATAGGGCTACCGCCTTGGAACGGTCAATTTCACAAAGACAGCTAACGGTTTAAACCAGGTGCTAGGGTGTATCAGACTACAGTTTAGTAGGATACAATGTCCAATAGCTTATATTCTCTCAAATGCTGGCGAAACAGATTGGAAAATACAGAACAAGAGCTCTTAATATCATTTGTTACATGTTTTAGGAATGAAATTATCCACTTTCTGGAATGTCTTACCAAATGTATACTTTTTTTGTTTTTAACATTTTATTTGAATATCAAGAGTACAAACATTTATATGCAGTATATAATGGATGCATTGTAGTCTACCTGCATTAACTTCATTAAATTTGTGGAATTGATTTAACTTCCTTCCGGCTGTAAATTCAAAAGATTAAAACTAATGTATCACAAATATTTTGCATAAACTACGGCAATCTTGAATTGTTATATCTAGTATTATAAAATTAACGTTGGGGACTTTTGTCTCATTATGAATATTGTAACTAAATGTGCTTTTAAACATAATTGCTGCACCTCTAATCGCACTTGAAAATTAACAGAATTTAGCATCAAAGTCCCATTCACTTTTCCACTGAGACTCAACATGATCTTCAGAATGTGTACAATTTACACTACCAAATTTAACAGTATTCATAACAACAATTTTTAGACAACATATACATAGAGAGCAGCAGGTAAGTACAAAAAAATGATATTTCGACGAATACATATAAAAAGCAAGATAGCGTACACAATAACAATCAACATTTTCTTGAACACCTAATTAACTTCCTTCAACGTTCTCATTATTAAGTATGAAATACACATTCAGTGTATGTGATGTGTTTCGTGGATATGCATAAATAATATTTCTCCTTCATCTGTCCACAACGAAAACATTAAGCAGTCACTTCTATTTTCATCAATAAAATATTAATATAGTAAAGTATACATACACGACTGATTATGACGAGTTTCTCAACTGAAGCATACTCTTATTGTTTTATTATGGTGCTTTTATATGATGCGTATGATAGCTTAGAGTATTTATAACATACATTCAAATCAAGTTCGAATTCAACTAGCAAATACACATGTAACACAATTAATTACTATCCGACGACTCCGTGCAATGCACGAATTCGATATTCAAACTTACAACAATTAATGAAACAATATATTGTCAAGCATAGAAGTCAATCATTCATCAAAGTATACATTACTCTGAAATATATTTAATGTTTTGTTTTCCTATTGCTGTGTTCACGATTAATCGAAATGACCGTTGGTGTTATTTTCAGGTGTCTAGGCCTGACTTCAATGCAACCCTAAACGGAACTCAATGGAAAATTACCGGACCTCGAGTCACGTGCAACTCGGCAGGGACGTATACAATAGGTTTTATAGATAAAAAAAAGAGGGTTATACTCAAAACAACTGTAATGCTTCATCTCAATGGTAAGTGTACAACATCAAATGCAGGCTTGATTAAACTACAGAAATTGGCGTTAGCTACTATAAACAATACATTTCTTTAATTAAATAGTTTCCTGATAAAACATTCTTGTTTTGTTATAGTCAGACATATATACGGAATTATAAGTTAGGCTGTGTTCATTTGAAAAATGCTGACAGCAGCACCTATCCTCACCACACCAAAAAAAAATCGTAGAAAGAGAAAATCTGTTTTTTTTTTCTTAAAATATTTCTATTATTTAAAAAAGAAATTGTTTAATTATTTGAGAGGGGTGGGGACACATTCTGATCGTGCTAAATGTGCGTTGCTATTATGGTGTACGGCAATTTCCAGGTATACTCTGTGCCAATCAGATACAAAATTACTACGGAATGAGAAATTTTGGAATCGCCGACTCGATAATTACAACCAAATATTGCAGTCTCGGTTTTGATTGAGACTGTTCATGAACGGTAATGAAAAATGCTTGTTACCGTTCATGCCCTCTAGCCCAGGATTGAGCAGAACTCAATATTTAAAATGTCAACAATACGAAAATTTGAGACATCCCGAAGACAGTATGCATATGACGATGAACTTGGAACATATCTGTATGGAATGAATAACAGTTCTGATAGTAATGTAATGATTCTTTTTTTTACCGACAGCATCCAGTTTAGAGACAAATGTCACGCAGTCTCAGGCAGACGATGAAGGGCACACACAGTTTCATGTCGAGTGTTCTATATTAAACGTGTGTGAGAACTTCGACATGAATTTTATGGGAATGACAAATCTCGACACATATAACAATCTCAACCGTACGTATACATCTCACTATTTGTTTTTTAGTATACCCCCGCTTTCACAGAGTGAAGTGGGGGCTATATAGGAATCACGCTGTCCGTAACTTTCCGTCGCGTCGCGTAACACATTTGTGTCCCATTTTGAATGGGTTGGTCCAAAACTTCATATACTCATAACAAATGACCTTATGTCCCTCTACATCACCCATTGTTGATTTCCTAATTTATTAAAGAGTTATAACTTGAATAAAAAAGCAGGTGTATTCATCACCTTCGGTGATAGTTCTAGTATATATTAGATTGTGGAGCCTATGGTGACGTCTACTTAAATCATGAAAATGGAGTTAACGTTTAATGCTTGTCTTTACTCTTGTCTTGTCACGCCCTTAACGGTGTATCATAAGTCTCTTGTTTCTCTGCTTCTGCCAAATGAGAAAAATTGTCATATAGAATCCAAACCACTCAAACACAATGGCACCATAGGTCCATACTGTACCACAAACACAATGGCACCTTAGGTCCGCACTGTACCACAAACACAATGGCACCGTAGGTCCGCACTGTACCACAAACACAATGGCACCGTAGGTCCGCCGCACTGTACCACAAACACAGTGGCACCTTAGGTCCGCGCTGTACCAAAAACACATTGGCACCGTAGGTCCGCACTGTACCACAAACACAATGGCACCGTAGGTCCGCCAATGACACCGTAGGTCCGCACTGTACCACAAACATATTTTAATAAATGGTACCGTAGGTCCGCACTGTACCACAAACACATTGGCACCGTAGGTCCGCACTGTACCACAAACACAATGGCACCTTAGGTCCGCGCTGTACCACAAACACATTGGCACCGTAGGTCCGCACTGTACCACAAACACAATGGCACCGTAGGTCCGCCAATGACACCGTAGGTCCGCACTGTACCATAAACATATTTTAATAAATGGTACCGTAGGTCCGCACTGTACCACAAACACATTGGCACCGTAGGTCCGCACTGTACCACAAACACAATGGCACCTTAGGTCCGCGCTGTACCACAAACAAATTGGCACCGTAGGTCCGCGCTGTACCACAAACACAATAGCACCGTAGGTCCGCACTGTACCACAAACATAATGACACCGTAGGTCCGCACTGTACCACAAACACATTGGCACCGTAGGTCCGCACTGTACCACAAACACAATGGCACCGTAGGTCCGCACTGTACCTCAAACACAATGACACCGTAGGTCCGCACAAACACAATGACACCGTAGGTCCGCACTGTACCACAAACACAATGGCACCGTAGGTCCGCACTGTACCACAAACACAATGGCATCGTAGGTCCGCCGCACTGTACCACAAACACAATGTCACCGTAGGTCCGCACTGTACCACAGACTAAATCAAAAGAGCAAATTAAAACGTCAATGAACATACATTTGGTATGACATTCAGATAACAGAAACAGTGCATTACACAACATAACGAGTGGTGATTCGGGCGTGTGGGATGTTGCATCGTATATTACCTCTCACGAACAGACTCAATAAAACCGACTCTGCTACTTTTCTCCCTTGTTTGTGTTTGTTGCTTCCAAGGGATCCACTTTTCAGTATTTATTATACCCCCGCTTTGTGAAAGCGAAGTCCGTAACGTCCAGTCGCGTCGCGTTCCGTAACACAGTTTTATGATTGAATTCCTCAAGCAGTTCTGAATGGGTTGTTCCCAAACTTCATATATACCTAACAACTGATGACCTTATGTCCCTCTACATCACCCACTGATGATTGTCTAATTTATTACAGAATTATAGCCCTTTGTTTGACTTAGAATTTGAGCGTAGGTATTCATCACCTTCAGTAATAGTTATAGTTGTTATTCCAGACGATTAATGATCCCATACTTCTGTTGACAGAATACAAAATATGCAAAGCAAACTTCAGTGATGCGAATGGATACTCGATGCATTGTAAAGGATCCATACCAGCCGGTGATGTGTACCAGTACAGCAATGGTGGCAACCTAAGCTGCCAGCTTGCCATCGATGGGAAAAAAGAATCAGTAATGGAATTTACGATTCCTGAATGTAGAACTGCGACAGGTATGTATTTTCTTAAAAGGGCTGCATCAGGCTTTTCTTGGAGGATTAGGGTCTGGTTTAGATTTGACAAATAATGATATTTTGTATTCTAAAGGGCCAAAACATAATAAATCAGCCTAAAAATGACTCCGTATTTACAACTAAATTCATTCTGCACATTAATATATGCTATCCTCGGTTATGCAATTTAAGCCCAGTTTCATTCAAAATCTAAGGTGAAGCATATTAAAGACATTTCCAACACCGTGCCATCACCATATTTTGATTGATATGGCATTTTATCATGAATTGGAACATTTTTAAAATTTTAGATTTCTTTAGAAAAGGCCTGATGTACCCCTTTTAAAGGGAATGGAATGGTGGACACACATCAATTTTGATTTTTTTTTAAACTCGCGGCATCTCCTTAATTTTTCTATATAACTTGCATGTGTTCAATCAGTAATATTTATTATAAGCATAGTATAAAACAAATTTATGTTTAACCCTTAGCCCGCTACATATATATAATGGACTGTTCTTTCTTTGAATTAAAACCATTCCATTTATGTGACAAAGGGATGGTCAGTAGGACATTGTAAATCCTGCCTGCTAGTTACTCGCAGGCTGATCTGGGTTTACAATGGTCGCAAAGGCTATTATAGTCGTGTCGTACTTAGCGGGTTAATGGTTAATATTTCCATGAAACTAAGTTTCCAGATTACTGCGTGTGTTTTAATTATAAAACATTAATTAAAAGCCAGTTGTACTTTAGAAGCAACAGTGCAGATTTTGTCTTACCGACCCTAATTCGTTATCTATATATATATATGTACGTACATACGTATACAGTGGTAACCCTGGGCATAATGTATTTCGAATAATTGAAGCTGGTTGAAATGGCTCTCAAACTTCTGACTCGTCCTCAAACATCTGACTCGTCCTCAAACTTCTGACTTGTCCTCAAACTTCTGGCTCGTCCTCAAACATCTGACTCGTCCTCAAACGTCTGACTCGATACTGACTCGTCCTCAAACTTCTGACTCGTCCTCAAACATCTGACTCGTCCTCAAACTTCTGGCTCGTCCTCAAACATCTGACTCGTCCTCAAACTTCTGACTCGATACTGACTCGTCCTCAAACATCTGACTCGTCCTTAAACTTCTGACTCGTCCTCAAACGTCTAACTCGTCCTCAAACATCTGACTCGTCTTCAAACTTCTGACTTGATACTGACTCGTCTTCAAACTTCTGACTCGTCCTCAAACATCTGACTCGTCCTCAAACTTCTGACTCGTCCTCAAACGTCTGACTCAATACTGACTCGTCCTCAAACTTCTGACTCGTCCTCAAACATCTGACTCGTCCTCGAACTTCTGCCTTGATACTGACTCGTCCTCAAACATATGACTCGTCCTCAAACTTCTGACTCGATACTGTCTCGTCTTCAAACTTCTGACTCGTTCTCAAACTTCTGACTCGTCCTCAAACATCTGACTCGTCCTCAAACTTCTGACTCGATACTGACTCGTCCTCAAACTTCTGACTCGTCCTTAAACATCTGACTCGTCCTCAAACTTCTGCCTCGATACTGACTCGTCCTCAAACTTCTGACTCGTCCTCAAACATGTGACTCGTCCTCAAACTTCTGACTCGTCCTCAAACTTCTGGCTCGTCCTCAAACATCTGACTTGTCCTCAAACTTCTGACTCTATACTGACTCGTCCTCAAACTTCTGACTCGTCCTCAAATTTCTGACTCGTCCTCAAACATCTGACTCGTCCTCAAACTTCTGACTCTCCCTCGTCCTCAAACTTCTAACCCGTCCTCAAACGTCTATTGACTCGTCCACACCCTGACTGTCCTCAAACGTCTGACTCAATCTTCTGGCTCGTCCTCAAACTTCTGACTGTCCTCAAACGTCTGACTCAAACTTCTGACCCGTTCTAAAACGTCTGACTCGTCCTCAAACTTCTGACTGTTCTCAAACGTCTGACTCAAACTTCTGACTCGTCCTCAAACTTCTGACTCGTCCTCAAGCTTCTGACTGTCCTCAAACATCTGACTCGTCCTCAAGCTTCTGTCTCGTCCTTAAACATCTGACTTGTCCTCAGACATCTGACACTCGTCCTCAAACTTCTGACTCGTCCTCAAACTTCTGACTTGTCCTCAAACATCTGACTCGTCCACACACCTCTGACTCGTCCTCAAACATCAGACTCGTCCTCAAACTTCTGACTCGTCCTTAAACTTCTGACTTGTCCTCAAACATCTGACTCGTCCTCAAACTCTGACTCGTCCTCAAACATATGACTCGTCCTCAAACGTGTGACTCAATCTTCTGACTCGTCCTCAAACTTCTGACTGTCCTCAAACGTCTGACTCGTCCTCAAACATCTGACTCGTCCTCAAACTTCTGACTCGTCCTCAAACATCTGACTGTCCTCAAACGTCTGACTCAAACTTCTGACTCGTCCTCAAACATCTGACTCGTCCTCAAACTTCTGACTCGTCCTCAAACATCTGACTCGTCCTCAAACTTAATTCTGACTCGTCCTCAAACTTCTGACTTTTCCTCAAACATCTGACTCGTCCTCAATCTTCTGACTCGTCCTCAAACATATGACTCGTCCTCAAACGTGTGACTCAATCTTCTGACTCGTCCTCAAACTTCTGACTCGTCCTCAAACATCTGACTCGTCCTCAAACATCTGACTCGTCCTCAAACTTCTGACTCGTCCTCAAACATCTGACTCTTCCTCAAACGTGTGACTCAATCTTCTGACTCGTCGTCAAACTTCTGACTCATCCTCAAACGTCTAACTCGTCCTCAAACATCTGACTCGTCCTCAAACTTCTGACTCGTCCTCAAACATCTGACTCGTCCTCAAACTTCTGACTCGTCCTCAAACATCTGACTCGTCCTCAAACTTCTATTGACTCGTCCTCAATCTTCTGACTCGTCCTCAAACTTCTGACTGTCCTAAAACGTCTGACTCGTCCTCAAACATCTGAATCGTCCTCAAACTTCTGACTCGTCCTCAAACATCTGACTGTCCTCAAACGTCTGACTCAAACTTCTGACTCGTCCTCAAACTTTTGACTCGTCCTCAAACATCTGACTCGTCCTCAAACTTCTGACTCGTCCTCAAACATCTGACTCGTCCTCAAACTTAATTCTGACTCGTCCTCAAACTTCTGACTTTTCCTCAAACATCTGACTCGTCCTCAATCTTCTGACTCGTCCTCAAACATATGACTCGTCCTCAAACATGTAACTCAATCTTCTGACTCGTCCTCAAACTTCTGACTCGTCCTCAAACATCTGACTCGTCCTCAAACATCTGACTCGTCCCCTCAAACATCTGACTCGTCCTCAAACATCTGACTCGTCCTCAAACTTCTGACTCGTCCTCAAACATCTGACTCTTCCTCAAACGTGTGACTCAATCTTCTGACTCGTCCTCAAACTTCTGACTCATCCTCAAACGTCTAACTCGTCCTCAAACATCTGACTCGTCCTCAAACTTCTGACTCGTCCTCAAACATCTGACTCGTCCTCAAACTTCTGACTCGTCCTCAAACTTCTGACTCGTCCTCAAACATCTGACTCGTCCTCAAACTTCTGACTCGTCCTCAAACCTCTGACTCGTCCTCAAACTTCTGACTCGTCCTCAAACGTCCAGCTTAAAGGAACACATGGCAATCTTGAAGTTTTATTAAGCATTAAAATTAACACCTCGATTTATCAATCAAATATCATGCTGAGTTTTATAATTAAATAAAACAAAACGTTTTAATTTTTCCTTCATATTCTACCATAGGTTTTAATATGTTATTGGCGCAATATAATTACCAGTTAGTCATATACAAAAACAATCTTATTTTTATAATTCTTATAATTAATAGTAATGATTGACAAACGCAAGTTATATGAAAAACAAACGGGACGCCGCGATTTTTTTTAAAAATCAAGATTGCCATGTGTCCCTTTAAGCTCATTTTATATAACGTGTTGTGTCAATGACGCCACTTTCAGCAAGACGCAGACGAAAGTTCGCCAAAAAATGTGATTTTATGGAAGTATATGGGTATAATCTGTGTTCATACTGTTCATGCTGTTGCCGTTACCATCCTTAAACCATTGACTCTTTAAGACCCTTTCAGAAACGTTTTCCCTGGCTGGTAATATGTTAGACTGCAATAATAATAACACCATATCTCTAGAAATAACTCGGTATTTGTAGAATAGTAAATATAATATTTACAGACGTTTTCGACTATTTTCAGATTGTTCTAACCTCCCACCTAATGACCTGGATTGTTCAGAGGGTGATTCCCCCACGAATGCTACATGTGAAAGCTTCCAGCAATGTTTTGGTCAGGACGAATTCTATAGACACTGTTCTGAGTCAACTGTATGTTCTAAAGCGTGTCTGCAGAAATGGTGTAGAAATAGTAATAATGTCATAATGAGATACCCAGAGTTTTGTACAGTCAGAAATACAACCACTACTGTCGACTTTTGAACTATACGATAACAATCGGCAGATGCCTGTTGACTAAAGCATTACAATGTAGAAATAGTAAAAATATCATAATATTATACCCCGAGTTGTGTGGAGGTATCACTGAGCCACTAGGTAACGATCGGCTATGCTATGAGTCGACATTTGAACCCTCTCTTTCCATTACGATACTACCTACTCGGCAGACATGTTGACTAAAAACACTATATAAGTTAATATGTAAGGGAAATACTATAAGTTCTGGAAATGGGGTCCCTAGAAAGTAAGAACACAAGTTTAATATGGCAGTTGCAAAGGGAATATCCTGTAAGTTAAAGGGACACATGGTAATCTGGATTTTTTTAAAAACTCACGGCGTCCCGTTAATTTTTCTCTTAACTTGCATGTGTTCAATCATTAATATTGTTAGAATAATTCAAAGCAAATTGTTTTTACATATTACTAACTTTTTATAATATTGCACTAATAATATATTTAAAAGTTTGTTAAAATAACGAAGAAAATTGAAATCTCAATTTTTTTATTTAATTATATGCAAGCAGTTTTAAGGTCAAAATGACGCAGGATAACTAAATCGAGGAGCAAATTGTAATGTTTGAATAAAACTCAAGATTGCCGTGTGTCCCTTTGATATGTCAGGAGTGGTAGGCTATACATGAATACTTCGGAGGTTATACTATAAGTTAATATGTCAGGAGTGGTAGGCTATACATGAATACTTCGGAGGATATACTATAAGTTAATATGTCAGGAGTGGTAGTCTATACGTAAATATTTCGGAGGATATACTATAAGTTAATATGTCAGGAGTGGTAGGCTATACGTGAATACTTCGGAGGATATACTATAAGTTAATATGTCAGGAGTGGTAGGCTATACGTGAATACTTCGGAGGATATACTATAAGTTAATATGTCAGGAGTGGTAGGCTATACGTGAATACTTCGGAGGATATACTATAAGTTAATATGTCAGGAGTGGTAGGCTATACGTGAATACTTCGGAGGATATACTATAAGTTAATATGTCAGGAGTGGTAGGCTATACATGAATACTTCGGAGGATATACTATAAGTTAATATGTCAGGAGTGGTAGGCTATACGTGAATACTTCGGAGGATATACTATAAGTTAATATGTCAGGAGTGGTAGGCTATACGTGAATACTTCGGAGGATATACTATAAGTTAATATGTCAGGAGTGGTAGGCTATACGTGAATACTTCGGAGGATATACTATAAGTTAATATGTCAAGGCATCCAAGTTTATATTTCAAAATGGATTACTATGCTAAGTTATAACGCCATATGTGTATGTTCCATATCGTGTTCAATATAGTGTTTCAGAAATTATGGTATAACAAGAAGTAATACATGTAATTTAGCCATCAGACTAATTTCAGTGATCTTAGTAAGCAGGAATGATACTTAACAAGTATATAAATAAATAGTATATAATAGTTTATTCAGAAATATTCCAATGGGTCATAAGACCCGCGAGGATACAACAAATACATATAAACTTGACAGCGATAGTGAAAAATATATACAACATTATACCAACAATTAGCATAATTAACAGAAAAGTATTCATATGTATAAGGTACCAATTAATACTTTAGCAGGTAATGTTGTAATAATGTATATGTGCCGACTGAAAGTATAGGTTTAAAATACCCATGATTGAATATGCGTAAAATGAATTATGCGTTTCGGGGTTTGGTCTCGCTGGTTAAAGCTGTTTGTAATGTGTCTATAGAGACTGGATTCTCAAACTATGTAAGCGATATACATGTATATATCTAGTCGTCAGTAGCTTAGAAACGGTGTATGTCTGTTGTAAAAAAAAATGTGCCTGTTGATGGCGGGATAAAGACTTTAACATGAAATATTGATCACATACGAATCAGACCGCGATTGCAGTGAGTTCAAGCACACGGTTAAGTTACATAGGACAAAATATTCGTGTTGCGTTATTATTTTGGTACAGTCTATAAGATAATATTGCATGGGGGATATGCTTTAAATTAATATTTGAAGGAATGTTTTTTGTGTGTGTTTTTTTCAGTCCAAAGAAAAACAGTTGCTAAGGGCTATTCAATTAAAACATATACTCGGGACCCCAGTTTAATAAACATCTATGGATTGACCCTATTTTTCGAAATTTGGTTCTTCAAACTCAGTTTTGAATCTATGGGTGGGTGATCAATTTCAAAGTGCCTTCAATGGGTCCCACGTATGTTTTAATGGAATAGCCCTAATGGATTTCGCAGTACAACGGTCATGTTTTTAATTAAGTCTAAGTATGTGATATATTATTTGAATACCAAATGTTATTCAGCTAACCTGTGATATATTTTGCATACGGTTTTGTTATACCATTTGTATGTATATGTGTATATGTATGTACCTTTCTCAAATAACCTTGTTGTTTTATTTCAATGTGCTTTTTATCAGTTGTCATTTTAACTCAAGCATATAATAGTATTGGCGGACATGGAAGGTATAGGGACTACACCATCTTCTTTGATGCCATTGCTGAGCAAGTTTCTATACATTTAAATTGCATTGTTTGTTAAAAAATACATAACATTTTTCATATTTTCTATATTCAAAATTACAATTGTTTTTCTTTTTAATTTTTTATTTTATTTTATTTTTCTAAAGTATCCATTACATATACAAACAGAGTACATACATCATATTTTACATATTGATAACAATTGCATATAGGCCTATACTGCAAGCTAAGTGTCATACTCATTAATCAGCTCAGGCGTTTTATTCTATTTTGTTAAATGGATACATGGCGAACTTGAGTTACATTCAAACATTAAACTAAGTATCTCGGTTATTAATCCTGCCTCATTTTGACTTTAGAACCGCCTGCATAGGATCAAACAAAAACTTGCGATTTCAACCCTCTTCCATATTAATCTAAATTTTCAAGTATACAACTAATGCATTATTATCAAAATTAGTAATATGTAAACTCAGTTTACATGAACCTTGAACTATTTAAACACTTACATATACATATTTTTTTATCATATAAACATACATTTTACAAATATAATTTAAACACAATAACAAGATTAGTACAGGTTCATTAATTTATGAATTAATATGAAAAAAAAATAGACAAAAAAAAGAGATGTAACATGAAAAAAATAAATAAAAAATATAGGAATCAAAATCTAATATCTAATACGGTACGATAGAACAATTGCATTATAGTGAGGATGAACGAGATTATAAGTTATTTATCATGGTACGTCTTAAAGAGAATGTTTCTGATATTTGCTAAAATTGGTAACATCTTTTTTATTTGTTGACTGAAGGAGCGCAATGAATTTAAACATACTACGCCTATGGCTATAATAGCGTTTTATATATTTACTTATGCTTGAATTATAAACAGGACATATTAACGCAAAATGGAACTCGTCCTCTATATCATTAGTGTTACATATTTGACATATCCGTTCATGCCTTTCTAACCTTTCACGAGAATACCTCCTTGTCTCGATCCATAAACTATGAGAGGACAAGCTTAATCTGGTTACAACACTGCGATCGCGCCTGGTATGCAATACATCTAGATAATTATCATATTCAAAATAGTTAATTATCATTTAAAAAGAAAAACAACAACAACAATGGTGTTTAACAGATTAACACTATTAGTTTCAAGGTCGGTTGACCAGTTTTGGACATAATTATCTATTAGTCGTTGTTTGTATATCGGTACAAAATGTTCTGGATTTAATGAGCTTGGGTCAAGCCATGCATACATGAAACCACTACTATTTAGTAATGACTTGACTTTTGACACCCATTTTTTTTTATCCCTTTTCACAGTCAGATTTTGTACACGTGTTTTATAATAACGTTATCAGTATTGACCGCTCTTAGCCAGTATTTAATGATACTAACATGTCTATTTATATATGACGGATAACGGTCCAATACCCCGTATACCCCTGTATTACTTGTCGATAATTTTACACCAAGAACTTGTTTACAATACTTTAAGCGAATTCTTTCAATATGCATGGATTACTTTTCTTTCCGGTGGGGGAGGGATGGGGGGAAACAATTGTACAAAACATTTTCTGGAGCATATATATAACGACAGGAAAAAAATACAAACTTAAAAAAAAAAGCTGAGAAGTAGACAACAGTGTTTTACTATGATGATCGTTATGGTGTCCCTGCACTTTGAAAATTTTAATAAAAAGTCTATAATATATCTATTTTATTGTCGTATTTTACCAATGTTTATATATCGACTCCACATGGCTTCTTCTTCTTCCTTCTTCCATGGTAAGAAGCAGGTTCTTCAAAGAACGTAATCGGTTCTGCGGGGTCATACATGGCGTACGAGTTCAGCAGGTGCCCCAATTGGTTATTTACATTTAAAACCAGTAACAGAGAATGTTTTTAAAACTATGTACACGGAGACTGCTGATTATAGTCTATGTAGAGCAGGTCTGGTAGACAGCCTGACGTTGAACTCCTCTAGGGTGTTCTGCAGAGGTGACATGGAGCGGTAGTTGGTTCCAGTCCCTGATCGTTCAAGGGAAGAAACTGTTGTGGTATGCCTCATGTGTAGTTCTTTCTTGGAAGTCCATGCTGAATCTTGAAGAGCATAAGCAGTGTACTTATGTGTCGCCGTTCTTCAAGGCACTCCCATTTAAGCTCATGTAGCATATTTGTTACGCATCCAGGGGTTCTGTCTGTATAGCTGCTGTTGCATACATAGCGAGCAGCTCTACGCTGGACCTGTTCGATAGCCTTGATGTCACATTGGCGGTATGGGTCCCAGACTGATGCGGCGTACTCCATGGCGGGGCGTACCATAGTGGTGTATGGGGCTACTTTCACAGGTCTGATGCACTCCTTAAAGTTCCTTCTTAAATATCCTATAGTTCTGTTACCCTTACCAACGACATTGGTGATGTGTTTATTCCAGCTCATGCTGCTAGACAGTGTGACTCCTAGGTTCTTGCTGGCGTCAACTGCTTCGAGCATGTTTCCGTTTAGTAGGTACATAGACTGTATCAGTCGCTTCATGTTGCTTGGCGATATGCGGATTACATCACACTTTGTCGTGTTAAGACTCATCTGCCATGTCTTTTCCAAGTCCCCCAGGGCAGTGAAGTCTTGCTGCAGTAGGTGACTGTCATGGTGATATTTATGGCACGGTAGAGTAAGCTGTCATCTGCAAATAAACGGGCATCTGAATATTTGCACAAGTCTGGTAAGTCATTGATGAATGCTAAGAATAGAACAGTCTGGAGTGGGGAACTTTGTCAAATGCTTTCGCAAAGTCGAGCAGGATCACGTCCACTTACTGGCCTTTCGCTAACCAAGATAAAATCCCTTGAATCTGCCTTGTGTTTCTCCCCTTTCTTGAATTCTGGGACAATCCATGTATCTCTTCAGTCCTGTGACACTTTGCAGTTATCAAGGGAGTACTGGTATATTGCTGTTAGTATTGGGGCTACCTCTGCCGCAGCTGCTTTAAGGACAAAGGCTGGGATAGAGTCCGGTCCTGTAGCTTTGTGGCTCGCTGGGATAGAGTCCGGTCCTGTAGCTTTGTGGCTCGCTGGGATAGAGTCCGGTCCTGTAGCTGTGTGGCTCGCTGGGATAGAGTTCGGTCCTGTAGCTTTGTGGCTCGCTGGGATAGATTCCGGTCCTGTAGCTGTGTGGCTCGCTGGGATAGAGTTCGGTCCTGTAGCTTTGTGGCTCGCTGGGATAGAGTCCGGTCCTGTAGCTTTGTGGCTCGCTGGGATAGAGTCCGGTCCTGTAGCTTTGTGGCTCGCTGGGATAGAGTCCGGTCCTGTAGCTTTGTGGCTCGCTGGGATAGAGTCCGGTCCTGTAGCTTTGTGGCTCTTCAATCCTATCAGTAGCTTGTAAACACCTTGCCATGTGACCCTTATTTCAGGCATAGTCTGGTAAGGGCTTGGTCCCTTGTCGGGAGTGGAGCTTGTATCGTCCTTGGTAAATGCTGAGTGGAACTGCTCATTAAGGATGTTTGCCTTGCTTCGGCCGTCGCTCTTTAAAAATCCGTCTGAGTTTCTGAGTGGTGATTCTTCCATAGACTCCTGTCCCTTGCTCTTGACGAAGGACCACAGTTGTTTAGGGTTTTCTTTGAGGTTGTCGCTCATTTCTTCCATGTATTTTCTGTTGGCCCTTGTTGCTTCCCACTGGACTTCTTGTTGTAGTCCCTTGTACCTATATGAGTCTCTCTTCTTGCCTGTTTTTCTGGCTTTCTTGTGGGCCCTCGGCTTTCGGTTCAATGCCTTCTTTATGCCGGAATTCATCCAAGGGTGGGTGTAACGGGGCATGGTAAGCTTGGAAGGTATTCTTTTCTCGATAGTCTGGTGGACAGCAGATTTGAAGTCTTCCCACATACTATTTATGTCGTTGTATATTGATGGGTCTAAGTTGGCTCCAAAGTCAGAAAAGTCGCCACGAATGCCATTTATGTCCGCATTCTTCCACAAGTAGATTTTACGTCTTGCTGGCTTGGGACGATAGGGGGCAAGTATAGAGTCGAAGATGACAATGTCGTGGTCACTATTACCAATAGAGGGGAGGGGTTTGAATCTCAGTTTGTAGCTAGGATGGGATGTTAGGATGAGATCTAATGTCTTATCTTTCCTGGTTGGAAAATCTACCAGTTGTTCGAGTCCGTTGTCAGCTGCAATGTCAAGGCAGGTTTGATTTACTCAAGATGGGTATTGGTTTTCATTGATGTTCAGATCATTCCAGTTGATGTCAGGGAGATTAAAGTCCCCGCCAATGAGAACGATGTTTTTCTTGTTGCCTGTTTTGAGTGATGCAATCTCCTCTTTTGTTCCGTTTAGATAGTGCTCATCTGTCTTGTTGGGTGGTCTGTAATAGGATGCTATGTTTATGGATTTTTTGTCATCAACCCTGATGGTGGCATTTATGAGTTCCGTCTCTGCGCTTTTGTGTATGTTTCCCAGGAGAAGGCTCTTTTTGGCTGCTATTAAAACTCCACCGTAAGGGTCTCCTGGTTTATCTCTACGGGCAATATAGAAACCAAGATCATTTGGAAATATTTCGCTTGATG
This sequence comes from Cyrtodaria siliqua, assembly GCA_037043455.1. Taxonomy (NCBI): domain Eukaryota; kingdom Metazoa; phylum Mollusca; class Bivalvia; order Adapedonta; family Hiatellidae; genus Cyrtodaria; species Cyrtodaria siliqua. The sequence continues at coordinate 209,406 of JAWPHD010002959.1, forward strand.
AGATTAGTCATCAAGCCATTTTTCCGTACCAAGTTTAACATCCGGCTTCAATTTTTTTACTTTTAAATTTGTATATGCTATCCACTTTTCCACTTTGTATAAAGATATAAAATATGGTTTTTAAAGATATCTAGTAATGGGTTTTACTTTTGCATTTTTTGCTGATATATAAAAAGTTTGGCTTGCATGATAATTTTGCTCAAAGTGATATCAAATTTATTATTTCCAAATAAGATAACGGTTTCTTCCCAAATTGTCAAAGTTTTACTACATTTATTTCTAATGTATTCTGCAAGATATGACCAAAACTGTTTAACAACTTCACAATTCCAAAACAAGTGATGTTTGGTTTCAGGTAAAATATTGCAAAAGCTGCACATACTATTATCTAGAATGTTCATTTTTGTTAGTAAATAGTTAGTTCCCAGAATTCTATGGTTGATTCAATGTTCTAACCAAAGTAATTTTGGATATTTTGCTATTTTAAACGGTATTGCGTAAATTGTTTCGAAGTTATAGTTAGGTACAGTTAAAACTTCATTCTTCCATTTTATTAATGATTTGGGGTAAATATTTTTTTAATCAACAGATCATAAATGAATCTACAGCCTTTAGTATGTTTTTGGATTGGTGATAGGATAAGAGGGCATAATGGGTTTGGACTATTATTGGGTAAATGTGTTATATTCAATTTACCCAAGTAGTTTCTAATACCAATAATAAGACCTTCATATTCTAAAAAAATCGACCTTATGTCATGTCGATTATTGAATTCTCTTTAAGAGTAAAGGTTTCCATTTGTGTTTAAAAGGTCATTGATTAATAAAATTCCTCCATATAACATAAGCCCATTTAAAAAACCTGAATAGATGATTTATAAAAGCAGCAGTTGTAACATTATAAGTACATATAAATTAAGATATTGATCTTGAGTTAAGCATTCGATAATCTAGTATAAGAGACAGTAAATTCTTAGATCTAACAGCAGATTTAACTCAGCTTAAAATTTGTCATTTTGGGTTTCCTGACAGAAACTCAAAAATAAATAAGTATGTTTTATAACTTTCTTTGGAATAATGCAAAAGATAACAAATAAAACGAACCATTTCGGCAGGGGGGAGGGGGTCGAGGTTCAAGCGTTTTCTACAGAAGATGGTACGAGGGCTTATGGACGTATGTGGCTACATAGGTTAATCTCTATGCTTTCTAACCATAGCTGCTTTTATGTGTTTTGTGTATATTATGTTTATCATGTCGGTTCAAAAGCATATTAATAGCCTTTGTTCATTGTTTTATATCTTGCCGACTGTAAATAAAATTTACTTGACTTGACTTCTATGGTTGTAAACATGTTACCTGGGATTGTATATAATAAAGGATAGATTTGTTAGATGTTCTGTTCATAAGAAAACAACGTGGGAAAAACAAGTTTGCCGAAATATTAATAAGTTTGAGAAAATAAAAACATCTTTCAAAAAACGTCGATCTTGCAACTAGGGCAGAACAACAGGTCGTGATGTTGAGCTGACTTTTTATTTAACCTCGCCTTGTGGAACAAGGCCTTTGGCGAGCATTTCAAATGAAGATTACGGTTGCGGTCCGGTAGAAGCCGACATCCCTCGTCCAAAGAGGTTTACTGTAGAACAGCAGTAGTAAAGCTGGTAGGAACTTAGAAGTCCAACGTGGATAGTCTGTAGATGATTAGATTCCTGAAGAAGATTAATGTTGTGGCCAATCGAATTGCCTGCAGAATTGTGACTAGGTCAATTCGATTGCCGGCTCGTAATCGTCTCAGCCAATCAGGAAAGAGATTATTAGAAGTTGCTAGTAGGTCAATCCCATCGCTCGTGGAGTCCGTGTTGGTGGATTTACAACGTCGAGTCGTTGTAATCCATCGTAGTTTGCCTCTTGTCTTGTGCGGGAACTCGCAGTGACAATGGGTATCTCCCTGCCCAACGTCAACGTTACAGTAGAAACTTAAACGTCCCTCTTTAGGGCAACTTTAAAAACAGGATAAAATCATTGAGGCAGATAATGCCTGGCCTCCCCGTGGCTTTGTGTGGACTCCAGACAGCGGGACGCCTTGTCTAGAATCAAAGAATAGTAATTCTAACACGACCTGCGTTCTGTTCCTGACAGCCGCACCACATACGATTTCCTGGCACCTTGGGCAGAGCCACTGAACTGAAAAGAATTGACCTATAAAAGGTAAACATTGATATGAAGATGACAAAAAGACGCCTTAGAAGCAGACGGACACATGCATCACTATGTGTTGTCAGTTGTGCTAAGCAGGTGACACAGGTATTTAGGCTAGAGAAAAAGTTCGATCCTTGTGGCATCGCTAAAGACCACAACTCCGCTAAAGACCACAACTGCGCTAAAGTTCATAATTTCGCTATAGTCCACACATTTTCCGCTTAAGCACACAAAAAAACGAACGACCACAGTCCACAAACAGTTCCGCTATTAAAGTCCACAAAAAATATTGTCGCTAAAGACCACAAACGTTGTCGCTAAAGTCCACAACACTATTTCAGCGAAAAACACAATTTTGAATGAATTGTTTTCTCATCTGTGAGACATGTTTCAGTTTTCTTTTCATTAATTTATGCAAAACATAAAGACAACGTTTGTGGTCTTTAGCGGAAAAAAAATTGTGGACTTTAGCGGGAATGTGTGTGAAGTATAGTGGAGTTGTGGACTTAAGCGGAAATTTATGTGGCATTTAGCGGAGTTGTGGTCTTTAGCGGTGCCACAGACCCTAACATTTGTTTAAACAGAAATAGTTTAAACATTTTCATAATCGGCGATTGCCCTTAAGTTACAGAAGAAAGTCCGAAAGGATCGGAGGCTAGGAGATATCTTTTGTTGGGGTCAAAAGTTGACAATTGGAAACAAAATCGCTGAAAACGGAAATACTTGTTTTAAATATACTTATCGTTGCAATATTAGGTAGTTGAAGCTTTCAAAGGTATTAACACATTAATTGAAAAGAACAAAATTATACATTTTGTAATTTTGGGGGAAAATATAAAAAAAAATAAGCTTATAACAAAACAAAACAGATGTTGTCATTGTATTTTTCTCTAATCTAAAGATTTCTAAGCTGGAGAAAAATGTCCCAAAGGATTAGAGATTAAGACATGCTGTTTTGTGAAGCCAAAAGTAACAATTTTAAACGAAAATCGATGAAAATAAAACAAATGTTATTCTCATTGCCATATAATGAGGTTGAAGGTTTTCAAAGCTATCTATTATATTCATGTACATGGAGAAACATTTGGAAGGAAAAAAATGTACACATCTCGAATTTTGTGTGGAAATAATAAAAAAAAAAGCATTAAACGCTGATATTTGGAATAGTTATGAAAATTTAATATTCACTTAAAACAAAACAAAACTGATGTTGTCGTTATGTTTTCCCTAATCTAAAGATGTTATAAGCTACAAAAAAGGTCCCCAAGTATGAGAGCTACGAAATGCCATTTATTTGGTCAAAAGTAGCAATTTTAAATGAAAATCGATGAAGAAAAAAAAATGTTATTCTCATTGCCATATAATGGGGTTGAAGGTTTTTAAAGTTATCTATTATATTCATGTACATGGAGAAACATTTGAAATGAACAAAATGGACACATCTCCAAATTTTTGGGAAAATAATAATAAAAAAGCCTTAAACACGCTGATATTTGGAATAGTCAGGAACATTTTATTTACACTTAAAGAAAAAAAAAAGAAATTGTTATAAACTGCTATTACTTTATATATGCCACGAGCAACAGAAAAGTGATTCAAATAATCAAATGTTTGAAAAAATGCCTTTCTTGAGGTTAAAAGATCCAAATTAAATTAAAACAGCTGAAAACTAGAATATGTTTTAAAATGGATCACCTTGCATATAACTGAAGGGATGGAGTGGGTTGGAGTCGATATACAAGGGAAATATATACATATATTGGTATTTCGGGGGTGAAATCCAATACAAAAAAGCAAACCAGTCAACGATTTTTGGAAAATTAACATAATTCATACAACATGCTTCATGCTTTATTATATTTTCATAAATCTAAAGCTGTGTTAAGCTACAGAAAATAAGTAACAATGGATCAGAGATAATAAAATAATGATGTTTGAGGTGAAAATGCTTATTTGAATAAAAATCACAGAAAACTGAATAAGTTATTTTAAAACTAATTTTCTCTTTAAAATAAATAGAGTTGAACTTGACCGAGTCCTTGCAGTTTTCTATTATTGTTGCCTATGAATAGTTAAAAGAATAAATGTAAACATGTTATTGTGTCATCCAAGGCCATTCATTTATAATTAGTAAGATATAGAAGTTTCTGGATGAGTAAATACAATATTGATTGATGTTTACTTTTAACATCATATGTTTTTTTGTGTTTATGATGTGATACATCGTATGACTGTCATGCAAGGTTATTTTAATATAACTTGTTGTTGCTGATTTTGCTTCCTTTTACGTTACATTTTACCCGAAACAAGTATATTAGTGTTCATGAGAATAGTATTTTGGATAAAGAAAATGTTTTTGTCTTTAATCTGAAATCAATTGATAAAACGTATTTTTTTTTATTATTATTTAATTAAGAGACACTTCCAATTTAGGATGAGAGCAATTCAGAAGTAGTTATAAAGAATCCTCAGTCCAGAAATTAGTACAAGTCACACAACTATTTTAAGAGGCAGACCACTTGATAATCCATAACATAATACCAGATTTTGATCTGATGAATGTTAATAAGAACAAAGTATGAAATAAGACATTTGGAAATCGCAGAACAAGATAAATACAAACAATATCGCAGGCTCGGATTGACTGAAACTGTTCATGATCGGTAGTGTAGTGTGCTTGCAACCGCTTACACCCTCTAGCACCGGGTTGAGCAGAACTCAATATTTAAAATGTCAATTGTACAGAAATTTGAGCCATCCAGAAGATGGTATGCATAGGACATGGACCCTTCAATGAGGTATTTTTACACCATTCCATGGCCAGCGGGGTATGGTCCCAGTTTCTACGAAAAACATTGCTTGTCACCCTTTACACTCACTAGCCCCGGGTTGAGCAGAACTCAATATTTAAAATTCCAAAAGTACAAAAGGTTTAGCAATACCGAAGATGGTATGCATGTGAAGAAGGAATCTTCAATGAGGTAGTATATCAATCCATGGCCAGCGACGTTTGGGCTGAGTTTCTAACAAATTAAATGCTTTGCCCTAAACGAGAAAACAATGGGAGAAATAAACAAAACGGAATTTAGTTGGAAGCAGAGGTTATGAAACCTGCGTATCGCATGGGTAACAGTCTAAAGACTAATTGAAAAAACAGGTAACATATTCTTGGGTGACTAAACAATACTCAGAACCTTTAAAGGCTGGAGTAGTGGAACCACCTATTGAAATTAAAGTAAGAAAATTGAGAATGTACCACCGATATCGGTAAATAAATATCGGGCTCAGCGATCTCCAAAAATCGGAATGAATAACAGTTCTGATTCAAGACGTTTTACCGCCGCAACACTGCACGGGCAACGCTACTGAGATATGTAAAAATAATGTGAAATGGGAACTTTGGATATCGCCGAACACGATAATTTGAGCCATAATATGACGGTGAAAAAGGAACCTTCAATGGGGTGTTTTCATACCATTCCATGGCCAGTGGAATATGGTCCCAGTTTCTAACAAAACAGTTTTAAAGCTTTCTGCATTCACAACATAGCGATCTCCCTGCTGAATGTTAACGTGTATATAAATATATACCGGTGAGGTCGAACCTAAAACAGGTAAAATTGCAAGAATTCATGACCAAAGCATAACACATTATAGGGTAAAAAGTACTTTTTTTAACTCGAACTATTTCTTTCCTCAACTTATTAACACCTAGCATTTTTAAGTAATTGTTTCATCTTTGCATTAAATAGAAGGAGCATTATCATAAATACGATAAATGTTGATAATGAATTACAAGTTGAAAACGTTGTAACATCTGTATTTTTCATAGATAATGGCAAGTCATTGTTTAGGTTAAAATAATAAGGGACCTAAAATAAATCCTTAGGGTACACCAGCTAGCATGGGTGAAAACTCTGAAGTTATGTTAGACACTTGAACTTATCTAGATATGATGAAAACCAGGAAGTGCAGAACTATCTAGTTTAATTTTCAGCTTTTGAAGCGATATAGTACGACCAATTAAATCGATCGCTTTTGACAGATCAAGAAATAAAGTACCAACAATTTCATTGTTGTCTTTGTCTGTAATCAAGTCATTTAATTATGTTATAAGGGCTGACAAGAAAGATGTGTTCTGAAACCTAATTGTTTTGAATACAAGACCTTATTTTCTTCAAGATGTCTTCTCAAATGTATACTAATACATACTGAAAAGGGGATCCCTTGGAAACAACGCAGACAACAAGAGATAAAGGTAGCAGACTCGGTTTTATAGTATATACAGTATTTTATAGTATATACAGTATTTTATAGTATATACAGTATTTTATAGTACATACAGTATTTTATAGTATATACAGTATTTTAAAGTATATACAGTATTTTATAGTATATACAGTATTTTATAGTACATACAGTATTTTATAGTATATACAGTATTTTATAGTACATACAGTATGTTATAGTATATACAGTATTTTAAAGTACATACAGTATTTTATAGTATATACAGTATTTTATAGTATATACAGTATTTTATAGTACATACAGTATTTTATAGTATATACAGTATTTTATAGTATATACAGTATTTTATAGTACATACAGTATTTTATAGTATATACAGTATTTTAAAGTACATACAGTATTTTATAGTATATACAGTATTTTATAGTATATACAGTATTTTATAGTACATACAGTATTTTATAGTATATACAGTATTTTATAGTATATACAGTATTTTATAGTACATACAGTATTTTATAGTATATACAGTATTTTAAAGTACATACAGTATTTTATAGTATATACAGTATTTTATAGTACATACAGTATTTTATAGTATATACAGTATTTTATAGTATATACAGTATTTTATAGTACATACAGTATTTTATAGTATATACAGTATTTTATAGTACATACAGTATTTTATAGTACATACAGTATTGTATAGTATATACAGTATTTTATAGTATATACAGTATAATATAGTATATACAGTATTTTATAACATATACAGTATTTTATAGTTATAGTATATACAGTATTTAACAGTATATACAGTATTTTATAGTATATACAGTATTTTATAGTATATAGTATATACAGTATTTTATAGTATATACAGTATTTTATAATATATACAGTATTTAACAGTATATACAGTATTTTATAGTATATACAGTATTTTATAGTACATACAGTATTTTATAATATATACAGTATTTTATAGTATATACAGTATAATATAGTATATACAGTATTTTATAACATATACAGTATTTTATAGTTATAGTATATACAGTATTTAACAGTATATACAGTATTTTATAGTATATACAGTATTTTATAGTATATAGTATATACAGTATTTTATAGTATATACAGTATTTTATAATATATACAGTATTTAACAGTATATACAGTATTTTATAGTATATACAGTATTTTATAGTATAAACAGTATTTTATAATATATACAGTATTTTATAGTATATACAGTATAATATAGTATATACAGTATTTTATAGTATATACAGTATTTTATAGTATATACAGTGTTTTACAGTACTTAATAACACTACTGATTTGTAGTCGGGGCAACTTTTTACGGCCGTAGTCGGGGGCCGTAGTCGGGGCAACTTTTTAAGGCCGTCGTCGGGGCAACTTATTACGGTCGCCACACAGCACTAAACAAACACTAGTGTGAATAATGATAATAAATACCGAAAAGGAAGCTTGGAAGCAACAGACACAAACAAGAGATGCTCGGTTTTATTTAGTCTATTCATGACGGGTAATGTAAAGTACAACACCTTCCACGCCTCCTAGCACCGGCTTAAACGATATTCTACTTTAAAGCTCCATGGTTGTGGGAAAAAATTGACTAGCTGATTTTTCGTCTCCGACCCCTCCCAATATTTTTACTCACATATAAACATTAAAAAGAAATGCATTTGCTATATATGCTAGAATGTTTCTTCTTCCCCTATAGAAACGATCGATAAATATAAGACTACAAAACAATATTGTTGAAGGGAGCAGATGGTAGGAGGAAGGGGAGGGGGGTAGAATTGGCCAGCTAATTCTTTCTTTCCCTCTCCCAACTTTTTTAAAACATATTCATAATTTTTTTAAAGAAATACATTTGCTATAGACTGTTAGCTCTCTACCAATGAAGAGACTGGGAAATGGTTCACGGATGCCCCCACTGAAAAAAATCAGCGAAAAACATAACAAAAATGACAAAGAAGATATATATATAAAAACAAACTGCGGTATTACAATGTGGATTTTGATGCCGAATCGATATGTACAGCTTGACATCATAGGTAAGCATACTGTAAAGTTTTGAATCGATTGAAATCTGTGGGAGGATATAGATAAAACAATCATGTTGAAAGGAGCAGGGGGAGAAGAGAGGGGGTGAGGGGGAAAATAATTGGGTAGCTGATTCGTTCTCCCGCTCCCAACTTTTTTTTAACACTTACATAATTATTAAACATGCTATATGTTAGACTGTTCCCTCTCCCCCATGGAAGAGATTAAGGAATATAAAACTAAAAACGCCAACAACAGCCAAATTTGAGAACAGATGTATACATACCGTTTCAAAACCTACTGGCGATGAGTTATATATATAAATAAAACTTACATATTTTGAGAATCCAAACTCTAAAGAAACAATATAAACGGCTTTTAACCAGCCAGTGCAAACCCCGAAACTGGAGCGTCAAATTTAGAGTTACTATTATAATTTCTTTTACGCATATTCAATCACATGCATTAAAAAAAAAGAAGTCAATAAACCGATACCTTTAATCGACACATACATTATTATATGACACCTGGGACGAAAATGACATATAGAGCCCTGATGACACGAACACCTTAGTTTCTTTAAAGGGGTTGATGCACTATTTTCAAACACGATTTATTTAAAAGGGCTCTAAAAAACTTGATTTTTTTAAAAAAGAATTATCATAATGCCGTGAAAAATAAAGGAGATATGACATATTGAAAATGTGCAAAGAACATAAATAGAGGCGGCCATCTTGGAACGATGACATCATGGTGCCTTTTTAACATATATGACATATTGACAAAATACATTTTAAAGAAAAGAAACTCACTGCAAATTGATTAAAAATAAATATACAGATATAAAATGTATAAATTGTATGCTTATTTTTCATTTGCATTGTTTTTCTTTGCTTTAAAAGACATTTTGTCAATATGCCATATATAATAAAAAGGCGCGATGACGTCATAGTTCCAAGATGGCCGCCTCCATTTATGTTTCTTTGCAAATGTTCGATAGGTCATATCGTCTTTATTTTTCATGGCATTTTGATAATTCGTTCAGCATTTTTTTCAAGTTTTTCAGAGCCCTTTAAAATAAACCTTGTTTGAAAATAGTGAATCAACCCCTTTAAAAAAGAAATACATTTGCTATAGGTTAGACTGTTCGCTCTCGCCCATGGAAGTGACTGAGGAATATAAAACTAAAACATATTTTTGAAGATGTATGGTTGCGGGCATCAGCGTAGCTTCTATTAGGCCATTTAGGTCCGGTCCTAAACATTAATTCTATATAGGTCCGGTCCTTTACATTAATTGCCACATAGGTCCATCACTAGCTGCTCTAGTGCTTTGATGTCCTTCTGGTGATGGGGATCCCATACAGTTGAAGCATATTCTAGGGCTGGGCGGAACATTGTGGTGTAGGTGGCAGCTTTAACTTTGGTGGTACAGTCATTGAAGTTACGGCGTAGGAAGTAACCTTGCCACCTCTGATAGTAATGTAGTTAACATAATTGGCAATTATATATGTACATTTAATGTAGTTAGCATAGCAGCCAATTATATATTTATATGTAATGTAGTTAACATAATTTGCAATTATATATTTACATGTAATACAATTAGATCAAACACAATAAATATAAAGAAGTGATAAAATCATGTGAAGGTTCTGCCAATCAAAATTTTACAATTTTTTTTATAAAATGAAGCATTAACAGACTGCCACCTTTATTAATATGCTGTTTCAGTTATTCTAGTTATGTAGTTTGTGTTTGTATATTTGAAAGTGTGATCTGTGTGTTGTTCTTCTTTCGTGTTAAGTCAATAAAAGTATCTATCTATCTATCTGTAATATGTTGTTTCAGTTATTCTAGTTGTGTAGTTTAACTGTTTGTATATTTGAATGTGCGATCTGTGTGTTGTTCTTCTTTCGTGTGTTCCCTTGTTTGTTTTTGCTTTGTTTTGTTGTTGTTGTGTTTTGTCTCTTTGTGTATGAATAAGTTCTAATTAATCAGAATCACATATGTAAGTTTGTTAATATGTTGTCTTTTGTCAATTATAAACATTGTGATTTGTATGCAAGCAACGGCCCAAAATTGGAAAATAAAATATATTCCATTCTATGAAATGTGATCATTCTGATAATATACATTAAATACATTGGTCCTAGTCCTTTTCGCAGACTGGCCCTTTTCGTAGCTGTAATTGTCGCTACACATACGTATTTTTGAGGAATTAAGACTTTCTTTCATCTTTTATTTAGTATATTCTTATCATATTCTTAGTATAATTACACTTTCTTCACATTTAAATCACCAAAACCAAACAATATTGATGCACTTTGCATAAAACGGGCCCTTTTCGCAGACCGGCCCTTTTCGTAGCTGATAATTGTCGCTACACATACGTATTTTTGAGGAATTAAGACTTTCTTTCATATTTTATTTAGTATATTCTTATTATATTTTTAGTATAATTACACATTCTTCACTTTTAAATGACCGAAACCAAACAATTTTGATGCATTTTGCATAAAACAGGCCCTTTTCATAGTTTGAAAACCCGATTCTATTCTGTTCTTATCCAGGGAACCAGCTTACCGGAATTGCACGAGTTTCACGTTCTTTACCGCGTGAAAAAACAACATCTTTCTTTATGTGATATAGCTTGCTTTACTGTGACTTATTCTTGCTAGAAACACGTCTTTGTTAAATTAGATGAAGCATCCTTAGGTCCCCACTCCAGTACAGGTTTAGGATTATGGGAAAAGAAAAGGAAAAAGAGAAATTTGCGGCAGATCCAGGGTGTACCAAAATTCTTGCAATCACGCAAATCACGGTGAAAGAACAGGGTCACAGGTAAATTCTTAGATATTTATAGTGAGACAACGGAAGACGAGGGTACCATTTGGCAAGGATCCGTAGGCAGTGAAATAATATCTGTTTATTAAGGAGGCCCTCCAGTGGTCGGATGGGGGTTGGTGCGGGGGTGGGGGTGCTGTTCCATGTGGCATGTAGAGTCTCAATCGTTCCTCATTTGACTGTCAACGTCAAAGGAAGTAGGGCGAAATGTTATGTCACGTGATTATTCAAAAAAAGGTTGTGACTAATAAATCCGTTTGCGTGATATGCAAAGATAAAATATAGACCAATATTAAATAATTTCAATTTTTATTTCTACGAGTTATTTTTTTTTAGCAATTTTCTGCTATCGAGCTTCGGTTTGAAATGTTTACATATGGTTTCGATTGAGGAGACCCTAAGTACGTATTATTTTTGTAGTAAAATAGTCCCGATTAAAACTAATTTGTTTTCATGCATTATTTCAAATCTTGAAACATCTAATTTGCAGATATTCTGAAAATTATATTTGCACAAGAAATAAACAAGTTTCATGCTAACATATTCCAATTGAACAGTTTTAACAAAATCTTGTAATTTATTAGTTAGCAGAGATATATGTGAGGTCAAGGAACGATAACTCTGCTCGGACATTGGTAGAGTCTAGCAATGCAAAACCCGATAGGTGGCGCTGCATATGCTATATTTAGAATTTAGGAATATCCTAACCTGGATTAATTAAATGGTCAAATTACGCACCTTTATAAGTGATAATTAAGACGCTAAAAAGTGCAAATTTTTATGCTGAATACAGGAAGAAAAACACTGCATAAATTATGTATTTGACCTCATGGCCCTTATTAATCTGAGCTTTCTCTGACCTTACCTGCCTTTTATATGATTCTGGCTGTGTACGGACAGAGCGCTTCCTATAGTAAAAACAAGGGATCTCCTTTCCGTCGCGGGAGAAGAGTGCGAGGGAGAGGAGCTACCCTCTTTGTCAGCATTTCCAAACGAAATTAAAAAATATTAAATTTACAACATTTGTTATTATTCAGGTCAAATGTCACGTGATCGTGACCGGTGCGCCGATAAATATTTCCCTTAAAATTCAAAGAATTTCAAAATTGCGACAAACTTTTCCTTTTGGCACTCGCAATTCTCTTAACAGCATCCAATTGTTTATCTTCAAAGTTTAGACCCTACTTATGCTCTGAGGAGAGTTCGTTCCTCTCCAAAAATCCCTCGATGTTGTCAGTTGATAGTGGATTTATTTGATGAGGGAAATATGAAAGCCTTCACTTCCCGCGAAAAAAGTGTACTTCAAAACATAAATGTTTTATTGTGTCACTACAATCGATAAAGGTGTGGTTTAATCATTGTAACTTGATATATATAATAAACATTAGTTGATCGATCTGTTAGCTAAATTATTGTACAAAACGACCCGACGCCGCAAACATCGTTGAAAGTGCATGACTGTGTTTTTAGTAATCCCCGGTTTTCACTATAGGAGTTCCTCTGACCCTAAAAAGCCACACAAAAAAAAAGAAAAAAAAAGAAGGCTTTTAGGGTCAGAGAAGGCTTGGATTAGGCCCTTATTATTTATTGTTAGATGAAAACCAAATGAAAGCGAATTGCGATTTTTGGAAGTTCAGTATTAAATCGGATGAGAATGCTCTAGTTTATGTACTAATATAAATACTTTAATAATTAGTCTTCAAATTTGATAAATCCTCACAAAAATGACGTACTCATTGTGCATTTTTCAAGTGACCTGCTAACATTCAGAAACAACTCTTGTCATGTGGTGGTAATGCACATGTGCCGTACTACAAACAAGTTTTTCCAGTCTTATTTCCGGTCTTATTTCAAACTTTAAACTTGTTCTGCCTAATAATTCTGATGAATTCTTTACTGATATAACTAAATATTCATACGCATTTTATCATTCATCATGGAGACATTTTGGCTCATTTATATTAGCCTAATTTACTCGGTCTTCACAATTGTTCAAATCTGACCTTGACATTGTCATCTAACACGAGTACTAATTTGTTTACATAGCAAAAATCACAGGTTTAACACAAAATTGTGGAAATAGTACAATAATTAAAAAGAAAAGGGAAAGAAACATTCATTTGTAAATAAACATCTGTATGACTTAATTTATTGCAAGGGAACAATAATATTTATTAGCTAGTTTAAAATTGCTTTTTCAGAAAAAATGGAAAAAAAGGCTTATTTATTCAGCGATAGCACAGATCGATATTGACGTCACACAATAAGAAATTATCGTGCCATTGAACAATAGAAGCACAATCAATATCAGTAGATTCCCGATATGATTCGGACAAAATCGTACATATTTGTATCAATGAAACCTGTTTTTAGCAATTTTAAGCAATCTTGATCCGTGCTATTGTTCATAATTATACAATACTTATCATATTTATACAACAAATGTAAGTGAAATAAATAATTTACCCATGGAAATTAAATTTGGATTTCCATCGCAGAGCTTTCACGAAAAACTATAAATGCGCAGATACGGAGGAAATCTGTTCACTTGGCGCGGAAATGGCACTGTCAGGGACCGGTCAAATGCCTACCGTAAACCATCGGTTTGGAATGGTTGGGGATTGAGGACATGGAAATAATTTACATTAATTATCTTCTTTTTTGCCAAATTGTCAGTACCATTCCCCATTCCAACACCTATCTTCGATATTGCTAAGTTGTGTTCCCCCATTCCAACCCCTATCTTCGATATTGCCAAGTTGTGTTCCCCCATTCCAACCCTTATCTTCATTATTGCCAAGTTGTCGGGACCATTCCCCATTCCAACCCTTATCTTCATTATTGCCAACTTGTCAGGACTCTTATCTTCATTATTGCCAAGTTTCAGGATCATTCATCATTCCAACCCTTATATTCATTATTGCCAAGTTGTCAGTAACATTCCCCATTCCAACCCTTATCTTCATTATTGCCAAGTTGTCATTACCATTCCCCATTCCAACCCTTATCTTCATTATTGCCAAGTTGTCAGTAACATTCTCCATTCCAACCATTATCTTCATTATTGCCAAGTTGTCAGGACCATTCCCATTCCAACCATTATCTTCATTATTGCCAAGTTGTCGGTAACATTCCCCATTCCAACCCTTATCTTCATTATTGCCAAGTTGTCAGTACCATTACCCATTACAACCCTTATCTTCATTATTGCCAAGTTGTCAGGACAATTCATCATGCCAACCCTTATTTTCATTATTTCCAAGTTGTCAGAACCATTCCCCATTCCAACCCTTATCTTCATTATTGCCAAGTTGTCAGTACCATTCCCCATTCCAACCCTTATCTTCATTATGGCCAAGTTGCCAGGACCATTCATCATTCCAACCCTTATCTTCATTATTGCCAAGTTGTCGGTACCATTCCCCATTCCAGCCCTTATCTTCATTATGGCCAGGTTGCCAGGACCATTCATCATTCCAACCCTTATCTTCATTATTGCCAAGTTGTCGGTACCATTCCCCATTCCAACCCTTATCTTCATTATTGCCAAGTTGTCAGCACCATTCCCCATTCCAGCCCTTATCTTCATTATGGCCAAGTTGCCAGGACCATTCATCATTCCAGCCCTTATCTTCATTATTGCCAAGTTGTCCGGACCATTCATCATTCCAACCCTTATCTTCATTATTGCCAAGTTGTCAGTGCCATTCCCCATTCCAACCCAATATGACCTAAAGGGTTGTAAAACTCCGGTCATTCCATGGAAATTGGCGTACCATCATTGCATACGTGACCTAGATTGTGGGCATTTCAGATCTAGATTGTGGCATGCCATCAATAGGTACATGACCTAGATTATGGGCAAACCATCAATACATACATGACCTAGATAGGGGCATACCATCAATACAAACATGACCTAGATTGTGGGCATACCATCAATACGCACATGACGTAGATTATGGGCATACCATCAGTACACATATGACCTAGATTGTGGGCATACCATCAGTACACACAAGACCTAGATTATGGGCATACCATCAATACGCACATGACCTAGATTATGGGCATACCATCAGTACACATATGACCTAGATTGTGGGCATACCATCAGTACACACAAGACCTAGATTATGGGCATACCATCAGTACACATATGACCTAGATTATATGGCATGCCATCAATACACACATGGCCTAGATTATGGGCATACCATCAGTACACAAATGACCTAGATGATGGGCATACCATCAATACACACATGACTTATATTATGGGCATACCATCAGTACACACATGACCTAGATGATGGGCATACCATCAATACACACATGACCTAGATTATGGGCATACCATCAGTACACATATGACCTAGATTGTGGGAATACCATCAGTACACACAAGACCTAGATTATGGGCATACCATCAGTACACATATGACCTAGATTATATGGCATGCCATCAATACACACATGGCATAGATTATGGGCATACCATCAGTACACAAATGACCTAGATGATGGGCATACCATCAATACACACATGACTTATATTATGGGCATACCATCAGTACACACATGACCTAGATGATGGGCATACCATCAATACACACATGACCTAGATTATGGGCATACCATCAGTACACATATGACCTAGATTGTGGGCATACCATCAGTACATACAATACCTAGATTATGGGCATACCATCAGTACACATATGACCTAGATTATGGGCTTACCATCAGTACACACATGACCTAGATGATGGGCATACCATCAATACACACATGACCTAGATTATGGGCATACCATCAGTACACATATGACCTAGATGATGGGCATACCATCAATACACACATGGCCTAGATTATGGGCATACCATCAGTACACTTATGACCTAGATTATGTGGCATGCCATCAATACACACATGACCTAGATTATTAGCATACCATCAGTACAAGTATGACCTAGATTATGGGCATACCATCAATACACATATGACCTAGATTATGGGCATACCATCAGTACACATATGACCTAGATGATGGGCATACCATCAATACACACATGACCTAGATTATGGGCATACCATCAGTACACTTATGACCTAGATTATGTGGCATGCCATCAATACACACATGACCTAGATTATTAGCATACCATCAGTACAATTATGACCTAGATTATGGGCATACCATCAATACACATATGACCTAGATTATGGGCATACCATCAGTACACATATGACCTAGATTATGTGGCATGCCATCAATACACACATGACCTAGATTATTAGCATAAATCAATACACATATGACCTAGATTATGGGCATACCATCAATACACATATGACCTAGATTATGGGCATACCATCAGTACACATATGACCTAGATTATGGGCATACCATCAGTACACTTATGACCCAGATTATGTGGCATGCCATCAATACACACATGACCTAGATTATGGGCATACCATCAGTACACATGACCTAGATTATGGGCATACCATCAATACACATATGACCTAGATTATGGGCATACCATCAGTACACTTATGACCTAGATTATGTGGCATGCCATCAATACACACATGACCTAGATTATTGGCATACCATCAGTACACACATGACCTAGATTATGGGCATACCATCAATACACACATGACCTAGATTATGTTGCATACCATCAATACATACGTGACCTAGATTATGTGGCATGCCATCAATACACATATGACCTAGATGATGGGCATACCATCAATACACACATGACCTAGATTATGTGGCATGCCATCAATACACACATGACCTAGATTATGTGGCATACCATCAATACACACATGACCTAGATTATGTGGCATGCCATCAATACACACATGACCTAGATTATGGGCATACCATCAGTACACATATGACCTAGATTGTGGGCATACCATCAGTACATACAAGACCTAGATTATGGGCATACCATCAGTACACACATGACCTAGATGATGGGCATACCATCAATACACACATGACCTAGATTATGGGCATACCATCAGTACACATATGACCTAGATGATGGGCATACCATCAATACACACATGACCTAGATTATGGGCATACCATCAGTACACATATGACCTAGATTATGTGGCATGCCATCAATACACACATGACCTAGATTATTAGCATACCATCTGTACACATATGACCTAGATGATGGGCATACCATCAATACACACATGACCTAGATTATGTGGCATGCCATCAATACACACATGACCTAGATTATGTGGCATACCATCAATACACACATGACCTAGATTATGTGGCATGCCATCAATACACATAAAATTATGACCTAGATGATGGGCATACTATCAATACAGTTGTCAATCTTGTATATTTTATTCAGTGGTAGCGCCCGGAATCTCTAATAATTCTTACTTCCTGGTGGCTGTGAGAATCAAAGCTGTTATGATTTTATATTCTGTTCCTACCGTAGAGCTATAGTGTGTCATATAAGGAATATAGGTAGGTATGTGGCATGGTTCCATCCACACCTTCTGGCGTTGTTTCTGAATACATTACATTGTATTTTTATTCAAGGGTAGCACCCGGAATCTCTAATAATTGTCAAATGCTGGAATCATAACTGTTATTGTTTTATATTCTTGCCTACCATAGAGCTCAGGGTTCAAATATAGCACTTATTTACTTGCTAAATGCAAGTAGATTTTTGCAGATTGCAAGTAGAAAATATTAGCACTTGCTAAGTTTTCAAGTAATAAAAGAAACCCACTAGGTCTCAGTCTACATTTATTCACTGAACATATTTATCTTAGCTAAATAGATGGATATAAGTATATATAATTATACATTATTAATTCCTGCATCTATACTCAGATGCAAAAGAAACTGGACACTTTAAAAACTCATGGCATATTCATTTTGGAATTTGTCAATTTAATTCTAAAATAACTTTATACAATTAAATCCAAACACATCTCAGTGTCCTCTTCCTTTTGCAACTGGGTATAGCTTTTATAAGTGTAAAAATGTCATTATTTACATATATAGCAATCCTTCTAAAATGAATAGAGGTTTTAAATTATTAATGCAAGTACCTTGATTAAAATAGCAAGTAGAAAACCTTTTTCAGCAAGTGGCTAAAAATATTAAATTTCATCCCTAGTCATCTATGATGTGACCTGTAGGGAATATAGGTAGGTATGCGGCACGACTCCATCCACACCTTCCGGCGTTGTTTCTGAAGACATTACGCAATACCTACCACAGAGCTATGACATGGCCTGTAGAGAATATAGGTAGGTATGCGACACGACTCCATCCACACCTTCCGGCGTTGTTTCTGAAGACATTACGCAATACCTACCATAGAGCTATGACGTGGCCTGTAGAGAATATAGGTAGGTATGCGGCATGACTCCATCCACACCTTCTGGCGTTGTTTCTGAAGACATTATGCAATAACTACCATACAGCTATGATGTGGCCTGTAGAGAATAAAGGTAAGTATGGCACGACTCCATCTACACCCTCTGGTGTTGTTTTTGAAGACATTACGCAATACCTACCATAGAGCTATGACGTGGCCTGTAGAGAATATAGGTAGGTATGGCACGACTCCATCCACACCTTCCGGCGTTGTTTCTGAAGACATTACGCAATACCTACCACAGAGCTGGCCTGTAGAGAATATAGGTAGGTATGGCACGACTCCATCCACACCTTCCGGCGTTTTTTCTGAAGACATTACGAAATAACTACCATAGAGCTATGACATGACCTGTAGAGAATATAGGTAAGTATGGCACAACTCCATCCACACCTTCTGGCGTTGTTTCTGAAGACATTACGCAAAACTTACCATAGAGCTATGGCATGGCCTCACTCACAGTAGAGAATATAGGTCAGTGTTTTTTTTCTCTATTTTGGGAACATAGCCCATGGCGTTGGAATTGGGAATTTTAGCGCGATTTTTCATAAAATTGGGAATTGTAGCGCGATTTTTAATAAAATTCGGAAAAATATAAAGTAAAGCTTTCCTTTCATAATTATATCTTTAATACTGTTTTTTGTACACCAAGATAAATAGAAGAATTTATAAGCTTTTTGAACCCCAATCCAATGAACCCCAATCATTGGATTGGGACACTAAAAAAGATTATTATTTTTTTTTTTTTTTTTTTTTTTAAAATTGGGAATTTTTTCCTCTTAATTGGGAAAAAAAGGTATGTTTTGGCATTGGGAATATGACCGAATTTCGGCTATAAAAACAGCCAAAAAAAAAAACTGTAGGTATGTATGCGGCACGACTCTATCCACACCTTCCGGCGTTGTTTCTGAAGACATTACGCAATAACTACCATAGAGCTATGATGTGGCCTGTAGAGAATATAGGTAGGTATGGCACGAATCTATCCACACCTTCCGGCGTTGTTTCTGAAGATATTACGCAATAACTATCATAGAGCTATGACGTGGCCTGTAGAGAATATAGGTAGGTATGGCACGACTCCATCCACACCTTCTGGCGTTGTTTCTGAAGACATTACGCAATACTTACCATAGAGCTATGGCTTGGCCTCACTCACAGTAGAGAATGTAGGTAGGTATGCGGCACGACTCTATCCACACCTTCCGGCGTTGTTTCTGAAGACATTATGCAATAACTACCACAGGGCTATGACGTGGCCTGTAGAGAATATAGGTAGGTTAATGCATCACGACTCTATCCACACCTTCCGGCGTTGTTTCTGGAGACATTACGCAATACCTACCATAGAGCTATGACGTGGCCTGTAGAGAATATAGGTAGGTATGTGGCATGAATCCATCACACCTTCTGGCGTTGTTTCTGAAGACATTATGCAATACCTACCATAGAGCTATGACGTGGCCTGTAGAGAATATAGGTAGGTATGCGGCACGACTCTATCCACACCTTCCGGCGTTGTTTCTGAAGACATTACGCAATACCTACCATAGAGCTATGACGTGGCCTGTAGAGAATATAGGTAGGTATACGGCACAACTCCATCCACACCTTCTGGCGTTGTTTCTGAAGACATTATGCAATACCTACCATAGAGCTATGACGTGGCCTGTAGAGAATATAGGTAGGTATGGCACGACTCCATCACACATTCTGGCGTTGTTTCTGAAGACATTACGCAATACCTACCACAGGGCTATGACATGGCCTGTAGAGAATATAGGTAGGTATGCGGCTCGACTGCATCCGCAGCTTCAGGCGTTGTTTCTGAAGACATTACGCAATACCTACCATAGAGCTATGATGTGGCCTGTAGAGAATATAGGTAGGTATGGCAGAACTCCATCCACATCTTCTGGCGTTGTTACTGAAGACATTACGCAATACCTACCACAGGGCTATGACGTGACCTGTAGAGAATATAGGTAGGTATGCGGCACGACTCTATCCACACCCTCCGTCGTTGTTTCTGAAGACAATACGCAATACCTACCACAGGGCTATGACATGACCTGTAGAGAATATAGGTAGGTATGGCACGACTCTATCCACACCTTCCGGCGTTGTTTCTGAAGACATTACGCAATACCTACCATAGAGCTATGACATGGCCTGTAGAGAATACAGGTAGGTATGCAGCATGATTCCATCCACACCTTCCGGTGTTGTTTCTGAAGACATTACGCAATACCTACCATAGAGCTATGTCGTGGCCTGCAGAGAATATAGGTAGGTATGCGGCACGACTCCATCCACACCTTCTGGCGTCGTTTCTGAAGACATTACGCAATACCTACCACAGAGCTGGCCTGTAGAGAATATAGGTAGGTATGCAGCACAACTCCATCCCTTCCGGCGTTGTTTCTGAAGACGTTATGCAATGCCTGCATTAGCAACCGCCCTATTCATGCCGTCCGTCTGTTAACTTTTGCCTTGTGAACACTCTAGGGCCTTCATTATTAATCGAATCTTTACGAAACTTTGCCAGTGTCTTTATATCAATGAAAGCTCGG
Organism: Cyrtodaria siliqua; assembly: GCA_037043455.1. NCBI lineage: Eukaryota > Metazoa > Mollusca > Bivalvia > Adapedonta > Hiatellidae > Cyrtodaria > Cyrtodaria siliqua. The sequence goes on from JAWPHD010002959.1 coordinate 230,805, forward strand.
ACAAGTTCGAAAACCAGCTGGATCGGATAAATTTCACCGGAGTTATGGCCCTTGTTTTTTCTGAAAATTGCTATTTTCTGCCTTAAGAACGCTCTTTCACCTTCATTTATTATTTGATTGTAACCAAACTTGCACAGATTGTTAATACCAATGATAGTTTGGACAAGTTCGAAAATCAGCTAAATTGGGTTGGTAACACCAGAGTTATGGCCCTTGTTTTTTTCTGAAAAAATGCCATTTTCTGCCTTGTGAACACTCTAGCACATTCATTTATTATTTGATCTTTACCAAACTTGCACAGATTGTTAATATCAATGAAAGCTCAAACAAGTTCTAAAGCCAGCTAAATTGGATCAGTAACATCGGAGTTATTGCCCTTGTTTTTTTCCTGAAAAATGCTATTTTCTGCCTTGGGAACACTCTAGGGCCTTCAATATTAATCGGACCTTTACTTAACTTTGCCAGTGTCTTTATATCAATGAAAGCCCGGACAAGTTTGAAAGCCAGCAAGGTCGAAATAATTTCACCAGAGTTATGGCCCTTGTTTTGCTGAAAAATGCCATATTAAGCCTTGTGAACAGTCTAGCACCGTCATTTATTATTTGATCTTTACCAAACTTGCACAGATTGTTAATATCAATGAAACCTCGGACAAGTTTGAAAACCAGCTAGATCGGACTATTAACAGCGGAGTTATTGCCCTTGATTTAGTTAAAAATGCTATATTTTGCCTCATTAAGACGATAGGGCCTTCATCTTTCAACCAATCTTTACCAAACCTTACCAGATTGTTTATATAAATGAAAGCTCGGACAAATTTGAAAACCAGCTATATCAGACCATTAACAGCGGAGTTGTGGCTCTTGATTTAGTTAAAAATGCTATATTTTGCCTTGTTAAGACGATAGGGTCTTTATCTTTCATTCGATCTTTACCAACCTTTACCAGATTGTTTATATAAATGAAAGCTTGGACACGTATGAAGACCTGCCAGATCGGACCAGTAACAGCGGAGTTATGGACCTTGATTTAGTTAAAAAATGATTTAGTTAAAAAATGCTATATTTTGCCTCATTAATTTGATAGGGCCTTCATCTTTCATCTGATCTTTACAAAACTTTGCCTGATTGTTTATATCAATGACAGCTGAAACAATTTCGAAAACCAGCCAGATCGGACCAGTAACAGATGAGTTATGGCCCTTCATTTAGTTAAAAATGCTATATTTTGCCTCGTTAAGATGATAGGGCCTTCATCTTTCATCCGTCTTTAAGAAACTTTACCAGATTGTTAATATCAATGAAAGCTTGGACAAGTTCGAAAACCATCCAGATTGGACCATTTACATCGGAGTCATGGCCCTTGATTTTCTGAAATATGCTATATCATGGCCTCATATTGAGGCGAAAGGGCCTTCATTTGGCCGTATTTCATTGAAACTTTGCAGGGATGATCAGTACCAAGCCTAGTTGTACATAGTCACCGTGTTCCAGTTGAATATTTTGGCAGAATTTTAGCCCTTTAAAGGGTCTAATACACAAACTTTGTTCTGACTAGTTCTCCTGACCCCTGACCGGATTAAACGAAACTTTATAACGTTGATCGATTCTATGTCTAGTTTTGCAAATCATCGCCATGTTCCTGTTGAATGATTTTTGGTGGAGTTACGGCCCTTTAAAGGTTTTAATACACAAACTTTGTTCCGACTAGTTCTCCTGAACCCCCGGCCGGATTTAAACGAAGCTTTTTAGGGATGATCAATTCCATGTCTAGTTGTGCCGTATTCCGGTGGAATGATTTTTGTTGGCAGAATTATGGCCCTTTAAAGGTTTTAATACACAAACTTTGTCTGATCTACTTCTCCTGAACCCCTCACCAGATTTCAATGAAACTTTGCAGGGATGGTCAGCACCAAGCCTAGTTGTTCATGTCATCGTCACGTTCCGGTTTACAGATATTTGAGTTATGGCCCTTTAAAGGATTTTGATACCACAATTTTTTTTCGGGCTAGTTCTCCTGAACCCCTAACTGGATATCTAGACGAAACTTTACAAGGATGATCAGTATCAAGCCTAGTTGTGCATATCATCGCCATATTTCAGTTGAATGAGTTTTGGCAAAGTTGTGACCCTTTAAATGTTTTAATACACAAACTTTGTCCAGATTAGTCTCTTCTGAACTCTTTGCCAGATTTCAGCGAATCATGGCGGGAATGATCAGTACTAAGCCTAGTTGCACCTGTCATTGCCATGTTCTGGTTGAATGATTTTTGAAAGACTTATGGCCCCTTATACATAAACTTTATCTTGAACCAGTAGAGCGTCCACAGGCCCTCTTGGGCCTCTTGTTTTTTTTGTAACGACAATATTAATTTAATTATTTCAGATTTGTTTTTCTTAACTCAATGTTTTCCTCTCAAATATCTCGCTTTCGTCTGAAATCTTGTTTCGTATTTGGAAACTTAGTTTTATATTTATGATGTCATTCTTTTTGGGTTTACTGTGTTCTGTGAAAGCTGCATTTCCTGTTCGACTTTTATACTTAGTTTTATGCATGTAGGTGGACTTTTCAAATATACGTATTAATGCTGATTTTCAAAATAAGGAAGTTCACAGTCTGGTTTCTTCTGTGTAGAGTTTTATGATACTGGCTGGCATGGCGCAGTCGATAGCATGGCGGATTTGTAACCGGAAGCCCTGGGTTCAATCCTCCGTGGTGCCACTGAGTTTCGTCGGTGTTCTTGGCAAGACACTTTCCCTTTAGCCTCGTCCGTTTGGATGGGGACGTAAACTATCCACCGAGCACGTTAAAGAACCATAAGAATCTATTCGATAATAAGAGTAGGGCACGGTTCCCGGATTCCTATGTATCCTTCCCCTCTCTCTGGGGCGGCTCTCAATAACCTATACTGTGTTGATGAGCCGTTAAACAACATTCAATTCAATTCAGTTATGACACTGTACATGCTGTATATCATAAACTGTATAATGTAGAAAAACTAACAGATGCTGTGAGTTTTAAAGTGCATTGTTGGTTGACCTTTTCTAGACTATAATT